>JAGDQO010002076.1:0-25562 GCA_018342035.1 Solanum appendiculatum
AAGCTAAGTAGCTTCATCATATACATAAACATAACTACAAAAGCCAACCTTTGATAAGCAATTATTAATAAGCCAAAGTTGTTGATTTTCTCTTAGAATAATCAGAAAAACCAACCCCTCCATAAAACTTCACAGCCTCATGATTGTTGATAATTCTTCCTGGATTAGAAGGTAGTTTCACCTGAACAATAGGAGGCATGATCTTCTTTCCATATTTTTCCTCAAGAAGAATAAATCCTTCTTGGCCTATCTTAGAAATATCTTTCCTAGGTGCCATATTTTAGGTGTAATTAAAACTACAAATTAAACTAAAGAGGAAGAAGAAATGTTAGTTGTGTTTGCTGCATAGAGGCTAATAGATAAGTCCCTTTATATAGGTGTTGTAAAGTCACAATCAAGAGGGAAAAAGATACTATTTTAAAGGACAATAGTTTATAAGATTTCCTTACCATTCAAATTTTCTATGATTCCTTTAAGATATTTGTTGCAAGAATAAAGTTGGAAAAAAGGCAATGGAACTGATGTTTCCATTAGAGGGATGGTCTATGTATTTGACCTTTGAAATTATTGTATCTACATGTACAAATGATAGAGATCTACATGTACAAATGATAGAGCCTATTTGGTTTGGCTTATTTTAGATGTTTTTAAGCCAAAATAATTTATAAGTATTTTTGTAGTATTTGATTAATAGAATATAATACAATACAAAATTATTTTAAACACTTGTTTTTAAGTCAAAATAACAAAAATAAGTCAAAAGTTATAAGTTAGGAATTCTAACTTATGACTTAAGGTGTGTTTGGTATGAAGGAAAATGTTTTCCTAGAAAACAAGTGGATTTCTGACTTATTTTCTCATGTTTGGTTGGTGAGTAGAAAATATTTTTTAGTGTTTGGTTTATGAATGAAAAATATTTTAAAGAAAATATCTTTTATTTTTTTCTAGAAAGTAGAAAAAAAATTTGACCCGAAAACCAACCTCGATAATCAATCTAGGACATGACCCCGACATGTGAACTAGAACACAACTCCAATGACAGAACAGAAATTCGATCCTGACATCTGATCAGGGACTTGACCCTGACTTTCGATCTGAGACCCGACATTCGAATTGGTACCGAATATCTGACCCAAGATCCGACACTAACACCCGAACTTGAACAAGATCCATCAATCCGGCTTTCGACTTTGACACTCGAATCGAGACCCGACTTTCAAATTAGGATCCGACCCCGACAACCAACAATCGATGCGAGACCAAGATTCAACTTTCAAATCAGGATTTCGACCCTAACATTCGAACCGGGATCCAACCACACCCGACTCGGGACCTAACTTTCAAACTGAGATTCAATTTTTTAAAAAAAATAAAATTTTAAATTTCTTTTGTGTGTGTGTGTGGGGGGGGGGGGCTGATAGGGGGTAATAAAATAAAATTTTTTAAATTTGAAAATATTTTTCGAAAACACTTTTAAATTATTTTTTTTGAAGGGGTGGGGGGTGTTGGGGGATAGGAGTGGGGTGGGGTAAAGAAATAAAATTTAAAATTTAAAATATTTTTCAAAAACACACTTAAAATTTATTTTTTGGGGGGGTGGGGGGGGGGGTGTAACACCTCGGATTTGAAAAGAGAGAAAATTTCAAGTTTTTCAGAACTGGTGTCAGCACAGACGGAATCCATCTACGGACCGTAGGTCTACTTACGGACCTTAGGTGGGAACCGTAGATGGCAAGGTAAACTTTTTGAAAATGTCAAGTTTTAGAACTTCTTTGACGATTCGCCAGGTCTCTGCCATACTTGGTAAAATTTCCAAACTTAAATTGGAATCTACGGTTGCCATGTACGGTCCGTCAGTTGACCTACGAACCGTACATGGGTCCAGTCGTTGTAAGTCCAAAATTGAATAGTCTTTGAATCTTACTACGGTTGATCAGGACGGTCCGTAGTTGGACCTACGGACCGTAGGTCCGAAGCCGACAGTTATTTTTAAGGGTTTTTTGGTCTTTTTTCCTAATTGACTTATACCTAACCTAAGTCGGTTTAGTCCTAATCCTAGGCCCTATTTAAGTCTTCTAAGCCTAAATTCTACCCATTCTAATCACTCTTCAAATTCTCCCAAATCCCTCCAAAGCTTTCCTCTCAAACATTTCTCTCTCTAAAGCTTGAAGAAGAAGTAGAAGATTTAGGGTTTCAAGTCAAGTCTCCTAATTCTCCATTGATTGTGGGCATTGAACTCAAAGTTATGAAGGCTTTCACCTATGGAGTCATTTCCTCCATAGGGTTTCTAAATTCCCCAAATTTCACAAGTTAGAATTCTCCAAATGAAGTTAGAGTTTTCTTCTATCCTATGGGTTCTTTCCAATTATGATCTAATTGATTGAATTATGTTTATTTATGCATGAATTGGGATAATCGAATGATGTTAAGATGAATTTATATGAGCCCATGCACAAATTATATTTTCCAAGCTATGATTCCCTGATGAAGTTTATGAATGATCAAACGATGAAATGTATGAAGATATGCATGTTCAATTATGAAATTGATGAAGAATTAAGTTGCTTCGAGAGTGAAGATTGTTGTTGTGAAAGGATTTCTCACATAAAGGATTAACAGGGTTGAAAGGTTTTCTCAACTAAGCTTGAATCAAGAACTAAGGAGCTATTCTAATGAATTCTAGAATGGATTGGCTATTTGATGTGCTTTCCATGAATGAAAGGACAAGCGGCGATTACCCATGTCCCCTAATGATAAGACAAGAGGCGATTACCAATGTCTACTAATGATAAGATGAATTATGAATTATGACTATTCTGTGGGATTTATGCCTAGCAACGAGTGGAAAAGTGGTGATTACCCATGTCTCAGAAACTATGTGTCACCATAGGATGATTGTCTTAAATAGACATTAGCTAAGGGATCCACTTAAGCCAAAAACTATGGTTCTTACCTTGGCAAGTAAGGACACCTCTTTTTGGTGTGGGGTAGACACTGGATTCCATGTTATAGCTCACATGGTCTATGTCGGTTAAGGCTAATCTCCCACATAAGGAACTAAGTTTACTTCCAAAAAGGTATTTCAAGTATGTTGGGTCTAAGATGATTTACTTACATTGACGATGGTTTTTAACTCATGTTTTCCATCATGTTGCTTTATGATTTAGCTTGGTCATTGTATCTTATGTATATCTCTTTTTAAGCATAATTTTATGACATCTATGCATAGTTATTATACTTGGTACATTCTATGTACTAACGCATACTCTTGCCTACATTGTCTCATATTGTAGGATCCAGCTCTTCTCCATCCACTTGTGGCTAGTTCATTGCATATTGAGATTCGAAGACTTGGTGAGTCCTCATTTTTCAAGGACAATGCCACATTTACAGTTTTATGTCATTTACTTTAGAACTTGTATGGGTTACGTCCCAACTTTTATTCTATTGATGTATTAGATGGCTTTGAGACTATGTTAGACTTCCGCTATTCGTCAAACTCTTTTTACTATGAAATTGTCTTTTAAACGCTTAACTACTATTATCTTGTATGATATATGCTAAGTGGCTTGTATGGGACCTTTCAGGGTCTTATACGCCATGTCACGTCTAAGGGGATACTTTAGGTCGTGACAAACTTGTTATCAGAGCACTATATTTTAGAAAGGTCCTAGGATGTCTCATAAGCCATGTCGAGTAGAGTCTTGTTCATGAGTGTGAATCGTGACACACTTATGAATGAGAGGCTATAATATGTTTAGGAAACTCCACTTCTTTCATCACTCTAAAGTCATGCGATAGAGTTTAACTCTATACGTCTCTCTCCTAATCCCTATCCGATGATTTTCAGGATATGGCCCCTCGAAGAGCATACGTTAGGAAGAATGTGAATGAGGATGTGGAACGAGAAACTCCTCCTCAAGCACCTCAAGTTTTGGTCGATCCTTTGGCTGAGCAAGTGACTAATGCGGAGTTTAGGGCTCCTTTCCAAGTGTTGGCTCAAGCCAATAGGGTGGTTGTGGTCCCCGTGAACCCAATGTGGGTACGGCGGCAACTAGGGTGAGAGACTTCACTAGAATAAATCCTCCGGAGTTTCATGACTCTAAGGTTGAGGAAGATCCTCAAGAGTTCATTGATGAAGTGTATAAGGTGTTGATGATCATGGGAGTGACGCCGGTGGAAAAGGCGGAATTGGCCACTTATCAACTTAAGGGTGTTGCTCAAGTTTGGTTCAACCAATGGAAGGAAGAGAGGACGGTTGATACGGGCCCTCTTGATTGGGAAAAGTTTAAGGTTGCTTTCCTTGATAGGTTCTTCCCCCTTTAGATGAGGGAGTCAAAGGTGCTTGAGTTCATCAACCTTTGTCAAGGAAACATGAGTCTGAAGGAGTATGCTTTGAAATTCACACAATTGTCTAGGTATGCCCCTACTATGATTGTCGATCCTAGGGCAATGATGAGTAAGTTTGTTTCGGGAGTGTCCGAAATGGTGGCCAAGGAATTCCGTACCTCCATGCTTATCCATGATATGGACATATCTCGTCTAATGGTTCATGCTCAACAAATAGAAGAGGAGAAACTTAAGGAAAAGTCTAGGGAGGCAAAGAGGGCTAAGACCGGTGATGGTGACTTTTCACGCTCAAAGTTCGATGGATATGGTCGTTCTAAGTTTCAACAAAGGTTTCTCAGTCAAGGTTCCTCAAATGCTCCGGCTCCTAAGTTCAGCAAGAAAAGGGTGTCTAACCCTAAGCCTCAAGGAGGAAATGGTGGTGGATCTTTATTGTCTACTTGTGCTAAATGTGGAAGAAAGCATGAGGGTAATTGTCTAGCCGCCTCCAATGCATGTTTTGGTTATGGTAAGACGGATCATAATATTAGGGATTTTCCCTCCATTGAAAAGAATGAAGGAGACAACCGTTGACAGAGTCAACCTTATCCTTCGTCGGGTTCTAGTGGGAGTCAAAAGCAAAATCGATTTTATGCACTTCAGACTCGTCATGATCAAGAGGGTTCTCCCGATGTGGTTACCAGTATGTTGAAAGTCTTTAATTTTGATGTTTATGCTTTGCTTGATCCGGGTGCTACCTTGTCTTTTGTGACGCCACATGTGGCTATGAGGTTTGATATTTTTCCGGATGTGTTGTTAGATCCTTTTTCTGTCTCTACTCCCATTGGTGAATTTATTATGGCTAAAAGAGTCTATAGAGATTGTCCCGTCTCCTTACCCCATAGAGCCACTTATGTTGATCTTATAGAACTTGATATGATAGATTTCGATATTATTCTTGGGATAGATTGACTGCATTCATGCTATGCTTCTATTGATTGTAGAACCCGAGTGGTCAAGTTCCAGTTTCTGAATGAACCCATTCTATAGTGGAAAGGGGGAAATTCTATGCCCAAGAGTCGGTTTGTTTCTTGTCTTAAAGCTAGAAAGATGATTTCTAAGGGTTGCATATACCATCTTGTTCGGGTTAGGGATATGGATTCCGAAACCCCTACCTTTGAGTCGGTCCCCATTGTTAATGAGTTTTCGGAAGTGTTTCCTGATGATTTACCCGGTGTTCTGACCGAAATGGAAATAGACTTCGGTATCGATCTTCTCTCAGATACACAACCTATCTCTATTCCTCCTTACCGAATGGCTCTGGCAGAACTTAAGGAATTGAAGGAGCAATTAAAAGATTTGTTGGATAAGGGCTTCATCCGATCGAATATCTCTCCATGGGATGCTCCAGTGTTGTTTGTTCGAAAAAAAGATGGTTCATTTCATATGTGTATTGACTATCGCCAACTGAATAAGGTTACTATTAAGAATAAGTATCCTCTCCCAAGGATAGATGATTTGTTTGATCAACTTCAAGGAGTAAGCTACTTCTTTAAGATCGACCTTCGGTCAGGCTATCACCAATTGAGGGTGAAGGAAGATGACATCCCGAAGATGGCTTTTTGGACTAGATATAGTCATTTCAAATTCTTAGTAATATCGTTTGGTTTGACAAATGCTCCGACTGCATTTATGGATTTGATGAATAGGGTGTTTAGACAATACCTAGATATGTTTGTGATTGTATTCATCGATGATATTTTGATTTACTCAAGGAGTGAAGATGAGCATACCAACGATTTGAGGATTGTGTTGCAAGTCCTCAAGGACCAACAACTCTTTGCAAAGTTTAGTAAATGTGAGTTTTGGATGAGATCCGTGGATTTTCTTGGTCACATTATTTCCGGTAGGGGTATTAAGGTAGATCCTAAAAAGATGGACGTGGTTAAGAGTTGGTCTAGACCTCTATCCCCTTCGAATATTCGAAGTTACTTGGGTTTGGCTGGTTACTATAGAAGAGGGGTTCTCTTTGATTGCCTCTCCATTGACAGCATTGACCCAAAAGAAAGTTAAGTTTGTCTGGTTCGAAACATGTGAATTGAGATTCCAAGAATTGAAAGATAGGCTTACCTCCGCTCCGATATTGACTTTACCAGAATGGTCCGATGGATTTGTGGTTTATTGTGATGCCTCAAGAATTGGGTTGGGATGTTTCCTTATGCAATATGGGAAAGTAATTGCTTATGCTTCAAGGCAACTTAAAATTCATGAAAAGAACTATCCTACCCATGACTTAGAACTAGCGGCGGTGGTGTTTGCTCTAAATATTTGGAGGCACTACTTGTATGGTGTTCATGTAGATATCTTCACTAACCACAAGAGTTTGCAATATGTGTTCAAAAAAAAGGATCTGAATCTTCGCCAAAGGAGGTGGCTTGAGTTGCTAAAAGACTATGACATGAGTATTTTCTATCACCCCGACAAGGCGAATATGGTGGCGGAGGCCCTTAGTCAATTATCCATGGGTACTGTTGCTCATGATGAGGATAATAAGAAGGAGTTGGTTTGAGATGTTCATAGATTAGCCCGATATGGTGTTCGGCTGATTGATTCTAATAAAGGTGGTGGTGTTGTTCGTAATGGTTCCGAATCGTCCTTTGTGTCGGATGTGAAAGTAAAACAAGGTATTGATCCAATCCTAATTGAGTTGAAGGAAGCGGTGCTTAAGAAGTCCATTGAGGCTTTCTCCCAAGGGGGAGATGGTGTACTTCGATATCAAGGTCGTTTGTGTGTTCCGAATATTGAAAAATTGAGGGAGCAGATTCTATCGGAAGCCCATAGTTCCCGATATTTCATTCACCCGGGAGCCACCAAGATGTACCGTGACTTGCGGGAGGTCTATTGGTGGATTAGGATAAAGGACATTGCAGAATTTATGGTTAAGTGTCCTAATTGTCAACAAGTGAGAGTTGAGCATCCAAAGACAGGAGGTTTATCCCAAGATATTAGTATCCCTACTTGGAAGTGGGAAGATTTGAATATGGATTTCATTGTTGGTTTACCACGCACTCGGCGGCAACATGACTCGATTTGGGTTATTGTGGATCTAATGACAAAATTGGCTCATTTTATTCCCGTCAAAATTTCTTATTCGATGGACGACTATGCCAAATTGTACCTAAGGGAGATGGATAGGTTGCATGGAGTGCCCCTATCCATTATATCCTATTGTGGTACTCAATTTTGGAAATCTTTCCAAAAGGGCCTTGGTACCCATGTTAAGCTAAGAACGACTTTTCATCCTCAAATCGATGGGCAAGCGGAGCGTACTATCCAAACTTTGGAAGATATGTTGAGAGCTTGTGTGAATGATTTCAAGGGTAATTGGGATGATCATTTGCCTTTGATTGAGTTTTCTAATAATAATAGCTACCATTCGAGTATTGGTATAGCTCCATTTGAGGCTCTTTATGGTAGGAGGTGTAGATCTCCTATAGGTTGGTTTGAAGTTGGTGAAGTCACTTTTATAGGTCCCGAATTGGCACATGAGACTATGGAGAAAGTTTGGCTTATTAGAAAAAAGTTGAAAATGGCTCAAAGTCGACAAAAATCCTATGCGGATGTTCGAAGAAGAGATTTAGAATTTGATGTTAATGATTGGCTCTACTTGAAAATCTCACCCATGATAGGTGTAATGAGGTTTGGAAAGAAAAGGAAGCTTTTTCCCCGTTATGTGAGCCCATATCAAATTTCGAGGTGAATTGGCAAGGTCGCTTATGAACTTGATTTGCCTAATGACTTGGCTTCGATTCATCCGGTTTTCTATGTCTCCTTATTGAAGAAATGGGTTGGTGATCCGACATCTATAGTACCATTGGAGAGTCTTGGTGTAAAGAAGAGTCTTTCTTATGAAGTGGTTCCGGTTGAGATTTTGGACCGGTAAGTTCAGAAGTTGAGAAATATAGAAGTTCCTTCCGTAAAGGTTCTTTGGAGGAACCTGTTAGTTGAGGGTGCTACTTGGGAGGCCGAGGCTAATATGATGTCCTGTTATCCTCATCTCTTTCCCTCCGTCCCTACTGTAACTTGAAGTATTTAGTTCCTCATGGTTCATTCTTTTGGTCTCGTGTGTCTTAGATATTCCCATGATTCCTCATTTATGCATGTTCATGAAAAGCTTTAATTTTTTTTTGAGAAAATGAGTTAACTTGATTGATTTCTTCATGTTTATGTGCATTGGAGTATGATTTGCATATGGACCTTATGAAATGATGTTTTGAACATGCTTTATCTTGGAGTTGATGTTTCCTCCTCGGATATGTGCATATAAGTGATTGCATTCATGTTGGGCTGCTAGATTTAGTTACTACCCTCATTATGATGTCCTGATTCCCATTCGAGGATGAATGTTCCCAAGGGGGAGATATTGTAACACCTCGAATTTGCAAAGAGGAAAATTGTCAAGTTTTTCAGAACTGGTGTCAGTACAAACGGAAGCCATCTACGGATGGTAGGTCTACTTACGGGCCGTAGGTGGAAACCGTAGATAGCAAGGTAAACTTTTTGAAAATGTCAAGTTTCAGAACCTCTTCGACGGTTCACCAGGACGGCCCGTCATTCCTTTAACGAGTCGTAGATAGGCCTCATAGGTCTCTCCCAGACTTGGTCAAATTTCCAGCCTTAAATTAGAATCTACGGTTGCCAAGTACTGTCCGTCAGTTGACCTACGAACCATACATGGGTCCCGTCATTGAAAAGTCCAAAACTGAATAGTCTCTAAATCTTTCTACGATTGACCAGGATGGTCCGTAGTTGGACCTACGGACCATAGGTCCAAACCGTAGGTCCGAAGCCGACAATTATTTTTAAGGGCTTTTTGGTCTTTTTCCTAATTGACTTATACCTAACCTATGTCAGTTTAGTCCTAATCCTAGGCCCTATATAAGTCTTCTAAGCCTAAATTCTACCAGTTCTAATCACTCTTCAAATTCCCCCGAATCCCTCCAAAGCTTTTCTCTCAAATATTTCTCTCTCTAAAGCTTGAAAAAGAACAAGAACAAGGTTTAGGTTTTCAAGTCAAGTCTCCTAATTCTCCATTGATTATGGGCATTGAACTCCAAGGTATGAAGGCTTTCACCTATGGAGTCCTTTCCTCCATAGGGTTCTTAAAATTTTCAAATTTCACAAGTTAGAATTCCCCAATTGAAGTTAGGGTTTTTTTCTATATGATGGGTTCTTTTCAATTATGATCTAATTGATTGAATTACGTTTATTTATGCATGAATTGGGATAATCGGATGATTTTAAGATGAATTTATATGAGCCCATGCATGAATTATGATTTCCAAGCTATGATTCCATGATGAAGTTTATGAATGATCAAAAGATGAATTTTATGAAGATATGCATGTTCAATTATGAAATTGATGAAGAATTAAGTTCCTTTGAGAGTGAAGCATTGTTGTTGTTGTTGTTGTTATGAATGGATTTCTCACATAAAGGATTCATAGGGTTGAAAGGTTTTCTCAACTAAACTTGAATCAAGACCTAAGGAGCTATTCTAATGAACTCTAGTTTGGATTGGCTATTTGATGTGCCTTCCATGAATGAAAGGACAAGCGGCGATTACCCATGTCCCGTAAAGATAAGACAAGAGGCGATTACCCATGTCTACTAATGATAAGATGAATTATGAATTATGATCTGAGGCCAAAAATATATTTTCTTATCATTAATTGCCTCATATTTATTATTTATATTTGTCCTTTTTTAGCATGGATTTTATGGATTGTGCTAAATAGTGTATTTTATTTGTAGGATTAAATTGGTGTAAAGTTGAAGAAGTTTGGAGCTAAAACGAATTAAAGATGGAAGGTTGAAGAAGAAAATCAAGCAGACAGCTTAATGGATTAAATTGAATATTATATTTATTTATATATACATATTCAAACGATTGTTGCAAATTAGAGGATTCCTACGTGGCAGCCAATAAATGCAGCAAATAAAATTGGAGTCGGCTACTGTTCACGCACAGAGGAAATCCAATTCCTTTTGGTTTTGGATTCCTACTTTGTTTTGGACTCAATTATTTTATTCAGGGTTTTCTACATCTATAAATAGTCCATAGAAATAATTATTTAGGGGAGCTATACTTTTTGGTGATCAAGAGCAAGGATAACAATTCATCTTTGGTTTCAATTCTCTATTTCTTCTTTAGGTTTGAATTTTATGAAACTTATTATTTTTGAGTTTATGAATATTATGTGTGGCTAAAAGCCCTTGTTCTAGGGCTGTAGCTATGGGTTATTGTTGAACATCGAATTGCTTTGAATTGATTATTGGTTATCATATACATTACTTTTACATTCTTGTTTTAGTATTTCATGCTAGGCCACCATAGAAATAAATCTATTGTCTATTCTTTGACTCGAGAGATGAAGAGGTAGATAGACCAGAGAATGTAAAGAGCTTGTTCTAACTTTGATTAGATTCGTGTTTAGGAGTGACGCCCAGACGAACACCTAGCTTGGTTACGAAACAGGATGAAATATAAATGCTCGCCAATTAGGACTGCCTATCCCCGCTCAACGATGTAGTTAGACAGCTAGTTGGAGTAGGCGATTAGAGGTCGAGAGATCATGATCATAATATTAACCCTGTAAATTAGTAATGTGATAACTAAAATTGATTCTTTGCATGAGATATGATACATGAAACCCAAAGCATGCTGCAGCCCTGGAATTGTCCCTTAATTGATTAAAACACTGAAATTATAGTTATCCTTGTTAGTGAGTTTATTATTTAAATTGTTCGTGGTAGTAGTAGTATTCAAAACCATATTGTTAATACTTTCTTTAAGTTGTAGATTTAATTGAATTGACATACATTGATCATAAGTCCCTTGGATACGAAAACCCGGTTCTAAAAGAGCCATTTATTACTTCTGCGACCACATACACTTGCGTGTGCAATTGGAAGCAACAAGTTTTTGGCGCCGCTGCCGGGGACTTAGAAATTAATTTATATTTAATTCTTTTGAGTCTACTAGTGATTATTCGAAGTGCTAACAACTTGATCTTAGTCGTTCTGTATTGCAGGCAATTAGGATCTGAAGTCTGGCTCACAAAGGTGATCATGTTGAACCAGACGACAAACCTGAACGAGCCCTTCGACAACGAAGAAAGCTGGCGAATCTTGGAAGACAAAGAGAATTAGGATTAGATCTCCCAGAAAACCGGGAGGAGAACCTGGTTGACGATCGTGGAGAACACGTGGAAAGAGAACACATGGAGATACCTGCAGGGATAGCTCCGAGGCCAGTTCATGATGTGGCAGTCTCACTCACCACTAGTATGACCTCGAGCATACGAAAACCGCCGCCGGGTGGAAGATTTGAGTTGAAACAATCCATGGTGCATCTCCTCCATACTAATGGGCAATTCACTGGCCTGCCCCATGAAGATCCCCAAGTGCACCTCAGAGGTTTTCTAGAGATAACCAACACTTATATTCCACATGGGGTATCAACTGATTATGTGCGATTGACCTTGTTCCCATTTTCACTTTTGGGAGAAGCGAGGCGATGGTTAGACTCTGAGCCTCCCAACTCTATCACCACATGGGATCAGTTAGCAAAGAAGTTCCTTAATCGATTCTTCCCCTCAGGCAGAACTGCAAAACTGAGAAGTGAAATATTGAGTTTCAAGCAGAGAAGCGAAGAGAACATGTACCAAGCCTGGGATAGATTTAAACAATTATTGCTTGCGTGTCCACATCACTATCAGGCAAATGAGGTATTAGCTCATACCTTTATTGAATGCCTTGAATATAATTCTAGGGTACTATTGAATACTGCAGCAGGTGGGCAAGCTCTTGAGAAGACCTATGATGAGTTAGTGGAGCTCTTGGACAAAATGTCTGAAAGCAACCCGGATTGGAATGGTGATATGCAAAGGAGCACAACATCAAAGGTTGCAGGTGTTTTGGAAGTGGATCAATTAACTGCAATGAATGCAAAATTGGATGCGCTAGCAACTAACTTCACCACTCAGCTCAAGAAGTTATTAGTCGGGCAGCAACAAGCACATGTAAATGTTGTACACCAACCGCAAGGATGGTGTGAAGTTTGCGGAAGTGGAGACCATGTGTCTGATTTTTGCGGTGAAAACCCAGACTCTGTGAACTATCTAGGGAATGCCCAAAGAGGTGGAGGTACGCAGAATTATGGGAACACGTATATCTCAAGTTGGAGGAACCACCCCAACTTCTCATGGGGTGGAAATCAGAATCAACACCAAAATCAGGCTCAAGGGCAGAACCAATACAGATCACAAGGTAATGGACAACAATTTCAACAGCCAAATAATCAAGGTGCGAAGCAAGGGGGCATGACTAATGAGGAGCTGTTCCAAAAGCTAAGTACAGAAATCAACAACAAGTTGGGAGAAGAGTTGAGAAGCACCCAATTAGCGCAGAAAAATTTGGAAAGGCAGTTCGCACAATTGGCTAATGCAGTCAATGTGCGTCCTCCTGGAGGTCTTTCGGGTGACACGGATCCTAACCCAAGGCAACTGAATGCGGTGAGTATAAGGAGTGGATTACAACTGGAGGAACTAGCTAAAGAAGAGAAGTTCTAAGGCGGTGAGAGAAGAAAAGAAACCCGAAGAAGTGGTTCTAGATGCGAATGTTGAGAGGATTGTTCCTCAAATAAAACCACCCCCTCTGTTTCCTCAAAAGTTCAAAAAGCAGAACGAGGACGAATGCTTCAGTAAGTTTCTGTCTTTCCTTAAACAAGTTCACATTAATCTCCCTTTGGTTAATATTTTGCAGGGAATTCCTAAGTACGCCAAGTATGTGAAGGATATAATGGCGAATAAGAAGAGATTGACTGAGTATGAAACAGTGGTACTCACGGAGGAGTGCAGTTCGAGAATTCAGAATAGACTACCCAAAAAGTTGAAAGATCCGGGCAGCTTCACAGTCCAAATCACCATTGGCCAAAGTGTTCATGCCCGCGGTTTGTGTGATTTGGGTGCTAGTATAAACCTCATGCCGGCATCTTTATACAATAAACTTGGGTTGGGTAGTCCAAAACCAACCCAATTTCTCTTCATCAAACTGGTGTTCACGGATTTTCTCAACTAAGAAAGAACGAGCCTCAATGAAAGCAATCAAATCACCCGTCTCATCAGAAATCTGCAATCGGACGAGATTGTTGGCTAACCTCTGAACATCTCTAGCCAATGTTCTCTTCTCAACACTAATAGCTGCAAAACTTCCCATGCTAGAAGTCTTCCTACTTAAAGCATTGGCCACCACATTAGCCTTTCCTAGATGATACAAGATAGTGATGTCATAGTCCTTCAGTATCTCTAGCAATCTATGTTGCCTCAAGTTCAAATTCCTCTGACTATAGATGTACTAAAGACTCTGATGGTCAGTGAAGACCTCACAATGCACCTCATATAGATAATGCCGCCATAGCTTAAGCGTAAACACTATAGCTGCCAACTCAAGATCATGGTAGGGTAGTTCTTCTCATGGGTCTTCAACTGTCTAGAAGCATAGACAATCACCTTACCTTTCTACATATGAACACCCCCTAACCCAACTCCAGAAGTATCACAATAAACAGCAAAGTTTACACCCTCCTCGGGTAAAGTCAAAATAGGAGCTAAAGTCAACAAGGTCTTGAGGTTTTGGAAACTTTCCTCACACTCATCAGACCATTGGAAGCTCACACTTTGTTGAGTTAATCTAGTCAAAGGATATGTTATAGTGGAAAAGCTCTGAACAAATCGTCTGTAATAGCCTACCAATCCCACAAAACTCTGAATCTCAGTGACTAAAGTAGGCCTGGTCCAACCTCTAACTGTCTCAATCTTGGCTGGATCCACCCTAATACCATCCTTGAACACCACGTGTCCCAAAAATGCAACTGAATCAAGCCAAAACTCACACTTCAAGAACTTGGCATAAAGCTTCTCTACCCTCAATCTCTAGAGGATAATCCTCAAATGCCGATCATGATCCTCCTCAGTCTTAGAGTACACTAAGATGTCATCAATGAAGAATATCATAAATGAGTCCAAATAAGGTCGGAGCACCCCGTTCATCAACTCCATGAACGTTGCATAGGCATTAGTCAAACCGAAGAACATCATAAGAAACTCATAGTGACCATAAAGAGTCTTCAAAGCTATCTTACAGATATCCAATACCCTAATCTTCAGCTGATGGTAACCAAATCTAAAATCAATCTTAGAAAATAGGGATGCACATGAAGTTGATAAAATAAATCATCAATACGAGGAAGAGAATACTTGTTCTTCACGGTCACCTTGTTCAGCTGCCGATAATTAATACACATCCTCATTGATCCATCATTTTAATGCACAAACAACACAGGGGCACCCCAAGGAGAAATACTAGGGCAAATGAAACCCTTACTCAACAAATCATGTAATTGATCCTTCAATTCCTTCAACTCAACTGTAGCTATCCGATAAGGAGGAATAGAGATGGGCTTGGTGCCCGGCTCTAAGTCAATCGCAAAAGAAATATCCTTATCCAAAGGAACACCTGGAAGATCAGTAGGGAACACATCTGAAAACTCTCTAACCACGGGCATAGAATCCATGGAAGGTGGCTCAATAGTAGTATCTCGAATGAAAGTTAAATAGGACAAACACCCTCAATTGACCAATCTCTGAGCTCGAATGAAAGAGATAACTTAGCTAGGGTAAGCACCACTAATACCCCTCCATTCAACACTCGAGACACCTAGCATCACTAAGGTAACAATCTTAGCAAAAGAGTCAAGAATCACATGATACGGTGAGAGCCAATCTATATCCAAAATAACGTCAAAGTCTACCATTCCAAAAATGATCAAGCCTACCCAAGTCTCATACCCAGCCAAAGAAACAAGACAAGATCAATACACTCGATCCACCACTAAGGATTCACCCACTGGTGTAGAAACATAAATAGACACAGGCATGCAATCAGACACCATATCAAACACAACAACAAAATAGGTAGACACATATGAGAAAGTAGACCCTGGATCAAACAATACAGACGCAGGTCGATGACAAACTGGGACAATGCATGTGATCACAGCATCAGAAGTCTCAACCTCAGGTTTTCTTGGAAAAGCATAACACTTGCCATCCCGACCACTTGCAGTCTGAGTAGAACCTCTAGCTCCACCCTGTGGAGCTGTAGCACCTCTACTATAAGTCATGCCACCTCTGTCGGACTGACCTCTACCTCGGCCCCTAGTCGGAGGAGCTAAATCCCCTGCGGGAGTACCTGAATAGGTACGCTGGGGTCTGAGTGAGTCTGTAGAGGACACTGCCGAATCACATGACCTGGATGTCCACAACCAAAGCAAGACTTCGGCACGGATAACTGCTGCTGTGAACCAAATGAGCTACCATGGCCACCTTGGCCAGAACCATAAGATCCTCAGGCTGACTGCCCACTCTCAGCAGCTAGCATAGATGCATGAAATGGCCTACGACGCTAAAAGGAGCCACTACCTCGATATGAACCCTTGCCTCCAGATGAGGCACCTGAAAACTGACCAGTAGAACGAGCCTGCTTAGGCTCTCTAAACTCCTCTAAAAGCATCAACTGTGCCTCCTTGGCGGTGCTCACAATGGACTAGAAGGAAGTCCTCTCTTTAGCTGCTCAGAACACATACGACTTGGTAGAGAAAGACGACCCTCTCACAAACCTGCAAACTCTCTTTGCCACGTCAGGAACAATAGTTATAGCATGCCTAGAAAGCTCACAGAAATGGGCCTTATACTCAGTCACAGACATACTGCCCTGTCTCAAGTCCTCAAACCTCAGTCAACTCTCATCTCTCACGCTCCAAGGAATGAAGCGATCCTGAAAAGCACTAGAGAACACATCACACTCTATCGGAGGAGACCAACTGGTCTAGATCTCCCAAAAGTCCTCCACCCCTCTCTAGCGCATCCACACAGCTGAAGAGCAACAACACGAACACCTCGAGCATCCACCATAACCACTGCCTCAAGCATCTCATGGCACAAATTCAAGAACTCATGAGCATCCTCACTCTTACCACCCTGAAACTTGGATGGTTTCATCTTCTGAAACCTCTCATAGCACTACTGCTCAACTGTCATCAGAATAACATCTAGAGCAATCAGAACACCCGCAACTAGAGCTAGAACCACTGGTGGCTGAACTACCAGATCTTGAATACCCGGAGTCTACTATTGACCTGGAGTCTGCGATCCTAACCCAATCTGAGAACCATGTGGTGTACCAGTCGCAAGTTCTCCATCACACTAAGCATCCTCATCAAAGTCTCCTGAAACAAAGAAGTTCCCAACTTAAGAGAAACCTGGTCTTCAGCAGCCTCAGGAGGAGCCTCTTTCCTCTACCTCTGGCTGGTGCCGCTCCACGGGCACGACCTCTCGCCGCTGCTTCTCCACAAGCATAGACTTTAGCTCGGGCCCTACCTCTACCCCTAGCTAGGGTCTCAGCAACTGCCTCTCTCTACCACCGGAAAAAAAGCTCTAGTCCTCAGCATCTGCAAAAATAACATGCGGTAACTTAGCACTAACGAAGGCTACCACGCATGATAAGGAAGAATGCAAAAAAGGAAGTTTCCTAACAGTCTTCATAGCCTCTTGAAGATAAGTACATATGTCTTCACATCAATCCTCGAGACTCTACTTAGACTTGTCTTGTACCCACGTGAGACCTATGAACCTGGATCTTATACCATTTTGTCACGACCCAAAAATAGACGTGATGGCACTTGTCCTTTTCAACCAAGACAAGTCACCCTCAACCCAACAAAAATGAAAGAAAAACGAAAATAAATAAAGCAAGAACAAGACAAAGGCAAAAATTTATTCATTCTAAACAACACCCCAAAATCTGGTTGTCACGTGTACAAGCCACTAAAGTAAATACAAAATTTGAAAGATAATTACAAGTCTCAAATGTCTTTGTTTCTCAAATAGAACAAAGCATAATAAAAGGAAAAATTTTGCCCACCAAAATGACAATCAGCTACCTCTTCAAGTCCTTGACAAACCTCGGAATCAGAAAAGAAAAAGATCACGCGGGTCTGGACTCAAAACCTACACAAGTATAGAAGCAAGGAGTGAGTACCACCAAAACGATACCCAACAAGCAGCCTAATAAACTAGTCAACCTAGCTAAATCGAATACTCCTTTCCATCCTAACCGAACCTCCACAAACTACAACCTACACAAAAATCAGCCCAACCTAATAGTTCTATAATAAACAAGTCTTAAGGCTCAAAGATCATAGACCAAAAGTTACATCTCAACAACCGGTAAGTATCAAATCATTTACTCTCAAGTACAAGGCATCTCAATTCACAAATAGCAACATGTCCAATTCATATATCAAGTAAATCGAATCAACACCACAAATAGGTCAACCATATGCATCAAATAAGTCAAATGTATGCATGAAGTAGATTGATCACAAGGTCAACATTGGCTTGAACTATTTTCCTTCTGCACAATGTTACTAGCCGAAACCATTTCCCTTCGGTTGTCACATGATTTCACTTGTGGTAACCATTTCCCTTAGACTTTTATCACAAAAATAGTACTTGCTAGCAAATACCTCAGCATCATAACACTTGCTGGCAAAAACCTCGGCATTATAACACTTGCTAACAAAAACCTTGGCATTATAGCACTTGCCGATAAAAATCTCGGCACTATAACACTTGCTGGTAAAAACCTAGGCATTATAACATTTATCGGCAAAAACCTTGGTATTATAACATTTTCTGGCAAAAACCTCAGCATTATAATATTTTTCGGCAAAAACCTCGGCATTATAGCTCATCACATGTATCATTACGGTGTTCACAATCAATGCATACAAGCAATATCACACCACAAGGGAGACACAATAATTCATATCACACAAGTCCATTTACACGCATTCGAGCAATTCACCAATCAATCAAATAGGGGTCGCAACAAGGCAATTCACAATTTATCTTCATCATCAAGAAGCCTTTTCATTTTTTTCCTTTTTGTTGATTAACATTAATCAAGTGGAACAATTATAACCCTTCACCTCATTCCCAATTACACCCAACACATAGGCAACACAGAGAAATAAACAATTCAATCAAATTGTAAAGTTCAAGAGATCACTTGTCTCAAATCAATCAATTAATCACTTCAAGAGTTGAGTCTTCCCCTTCCGAGTCACTTCCAAAGCCACACAATCTATAATAATCAAGTATTCACAATCATCTACTAGAAATCACAATACCCACATCAATACAATTGAAAAGTGGGTCAATCAACACAAACTCCAATTCCCAAAAGAAGGGTTGAATTCGGAAATTAATAATTTAAAACATTACTCAAGGCTTTAGGAACTCATTTGAGAAAACCATTTCAAAAAAGGGATCAAAACCAATCCAAAATTACCATTTTAGTTAAGAACATGAGTTCATGAAAAACCTCCATATTTACCAATCAAAATCTCATATTTTGATGTTAAAATCCATAATTAATCTATGGAAAATAAAGGTTTAGGATCAAGAAGGCTTACCCTAATGATCTAGCACGAAAAAGCCTTTCAAAAATAGTCATCAAGGGTTCCCCAACCTCAAAAATGATGAAATGGGGCTTAAACCCCGAAATTACAGCTTAAACCCTGAAATTACAGGCCAAACCACTCTATTATATTGCAAAAGCGACTAGGGGTTCGCTTAAGTGAACTCCGCTAAAAATGCGGGTCTCGTTTTAGCGAACCAGGCTTCGCTTAAGCGACCATCGCTAAAGCGAGCCCTGGTTAACTTAAGTGAACTCTTCACAAAGCCCGGCCTTCGCTTAAGCGATCACACCTTCTCTAAAGCGAAGCTCGCTTAAGCGAAAGGCGTATCGCACAAGCAAAGGTCAGAGAACTTAGGCACTAGAAAAATCAGCCAACTCTCAAACATCAAATCGATCCTCAGGATTCGTTCAGAACCCCGTACACATAAAACAGATATGCAAATCAACTATACTCGATGTTCCAGACTCAATGGAATCGTCAAAGCACGAATTTGTGGTTTCCTTAACTCGACATCCGTTAAAATCACAAGAAACTAACTCAATGCCTAAAAAGGCCAAAACAAGCTCGAGACCTTTCAAAAATCAACCAAGGTCACTCCTAAGCCTAAAACCATTCCTCAAATTCAACGGAAATCCGAGCATCCGAACTCGGAATGTTGACCAAAGTCAACCCAAAGGCTAAAATTCCACAAATTCACAACTTACGACCTCAAATCCTCAAAAGGATTCAAAATTAGAAATCGAAAACTCTCACGGATCAGATTATACATTTCAAAACTAATGAAATCTATGGAATTCCATTCTGACACTCGAAAGTCCAAATTACTCCGAAAATCACTTTTAAGCAACTTAAGCCTTTCAAATTCAAATTTTTCCAAAATCTCAACTCTTAACTCAAAGCTCGAAGCCAACTTCAAAAGCTCAATCAAGAAACAACTCGGGGTCAAAATCGAGAGGGCAAAACGGTAATTTTCACAAAACACCAAAAATGACCAACTGGTCATTACACTCCTTGCTTCTACACTTGTGTAGGTTCCAAGCCCAGACCCATGTGATCTCCTTCTTCTGACCTTCCGAGGCTTGTTAAGGACTTTTGAGAGGTAATTGCATGTCATCCCGACGAACTCTCTTTCCTTTATTATGCTTTGTTCTATTTGAGAAGCAAAGACATTTGAGACTTGTATTTTTCTTTCGAATTATGTATTTACTTTAGTGGCTTGTATACGTGACAACCAGATTTTGGGGTGTTGATTAGAATGATAAGTTTTCCGCTTTTGTCTTGTGCTTGCTTTATGTCCTTTTCGCTTTTCTTTCGTTTTCGTTGGGTTGAGGCTGATTTGTCTTGGTGGGAATAGACAAGTGCCATCATGTCTATTTTTGGATCGTGACATTTTAAAAAAAATAACACAAATATGATATGAGTGATGACACTAAAATATTCAACAAAAAATAATAATGAGATCGCATAAAATAAATATTGCAAATTAATAAGTCATAATGAAAATGATCATAATTTTGAAATTACAAAATCATGCTAAAATAAGTCTAATAAGTATTAATTAAATGATTAAATATTAAAGAAAAATTAAAATTAGGCTATATATTTTAAGTGTCTAAACCAATGTAAAACTAAAGAACAAATATTCAACATTATTGTCATTCTTAGTATTGAATTAATTTTTTTTTGTTAGCATTAGTATTGATTTGATTTTGACTTGTGCTTTATTAGAGTTACTAATCTCTATGAACCATAACCTTTATTGGATCATTCAAAATTCTAAGTATCAAAATTTGAAATATGTTAAAAGATAAAAATTATGAAAAAGTATAACAAATATTTAAAAATTTTATTGTATACAAATTTGCTACATTGGCATAAATCGAATCAAATTAAGAAGAACTAAATCATTGATTTTTATTTTATTTGATTTTAGAAATTAAAAATCAATTAAATTGATTTGCTTATAGTCAAAAATCAATCCAAATAGAACCATAAACACCCTTATATAGAAGTGGTAGCTAGCAAATGAGATATATCAAAGGAAAAATGTAAATATTTTTGTCACCTAAAAGATTGCCCTTAATTACTTTACTCCATTTCCATCACTCGACTGTTGAGAGTTGGGCATTTCCTAATCTATATAATAATATTAGCAAAAATATATAATCAGCATGTTGGATTTTTGTCCAAACCTCCTTGAGAAATAATAAGATGAATAATTCATCGTTATGCAAAAAGTTCTCAACACACTACAAAACTGGATTGGTCCTGTTGGTAGTATGATATCCTCTGAGATTCATAGTTATTGAGATTCATATTTAGTATAATGCCAAGTATGTAAGTGTAAGGGGAAGCCTCGTAGATGAACATACGCTGGAGCTATTGGAAGATCTTCTTCTGGTTTGAAGTTAGGAGGTTATTTTTACAATCATATGTTTTCTTCATCAATCTCAATAACGCATTTATATCATATTGATTTGAAGTCCTCTTCATTTGTCAAGTCAATGAAGACATTGTAATTGTCGAAAACACCAATTTTGGAAAACCTTTAATTTTGACCTTCTCCTTAAATTGGGATCTGATTTTGTCAATTTGGGGTCGGTTTCTTGAGAATCTACCCACAATTGTGTATAGACATTCATC
Source organism: Solanum appendiculatum (assembly GCA_018342035.1). Taxonomy (NCBI): domain Eukaryota; kingdom Viridiplantae; phylum Streptophyta; class Magnoliopsida; order Solanales; family Solanaceae; genus Solanum; species Solanum appendiculatum. The sequence goes on from JAGDQO010002076.1 coordinate 21,575, forward strand.
AACCATTACTCCATAATACTTTGATGCTTTGAAGATCATGGCCGACATTCCATTATGAGTGGAATGTCGAGCTTGACCTTTTTCCTTTCATGTCGAATTAAAGTCGAAGGATGAGTAGAATTTGTTGCTATAGAGCAGTTATTGAACTAGCATATGATGGTTTCTTTGAGATTCCTTCTCTCATAACATCTATCTCTCTAAGATGGTGTGATTCCCTATCTGTGAACGTTCTAGAAGATACGGCCCCCTGACAGCTCTATCCAGGTGGAGTGTGTTAGGACATGCTCCTATTATCCGTTTATGAACGTTAAAAAAGAGGAAAGAGGAGAGAGAAGAGAGAGTTTTTAATCAATCCTTTTAGCCACGGTGGTTTGTCGCCTGAACGTGTTTCACTAGTTGACGTTGTGCAAAACACCTATCCGTTGTGTGATAAACTTGGTTCTCATAAAGGTATTCATCATTTATCAAAACACAAAATATACAAGGATGTAGTCTAAGCATAGACATCTCAACATAGAGATTAGGGATGCATATATACACCCCTCCCTAGATCTCAATTTATGTAATGTATAGTTTGACTTACAAAGAGTGTACATTTGTAGACTTTTAAGGATTTTTGCAATGTTTTCAAAAATACATTTACAAGAGTGTACATTTGTAGACTTATTTTGTCAAATAAATGGTACCCAACATTGCTAAAATAATGTTGATAGTGTCGTTAAATATTTACCAAATAAGAAAATGTGTCATTTTTTGTGAGTCTGAGTAAAAAGGAAAATATATTATATAAATTGGAACAAGAGAATAATATACTTATGCAGCTAATTAGTATATATGTGTACATTATATATAAGGTTATAGAGTTATAGAGATACATATACAAGGCGTGCTTTTATTGCATTGAGAATACAAAATATACGTACATATAACCATGGTTTTGCTACAAAACTATACCAAGAGAAAAACCATGACTTGCATGCATAGGTAGCGTAATTAACTAATTTTTCTACATAGTAGCAGCACCAACTAGTAAGCCAAACTGAAACTGACAATTAATATGATACTGAAAAAAGACGAAGAAAACAAAAGGAAAATACCATTGATTTGTATACGAAAAATTACTATTGCTACACATATTAAAAGTGAATTCGAAAAGCAAGCTTGAATAAAAATTATATAATATATGTATATAACTGTATAAATTTTATATAATGAACTAAGACTGAAATTTAGTCCAAAAACTACAAGTAGGGATTTTTATAAAATATAAAAATTTAAGATAATAAAATTTGGCTCAAATACTATTTCTTCTTCTAGTATTTAGAAATTTGAAATGTTTGTTAAAGTATTTATATTCTTCTTTCGGTGGATGAATACACGAGTAACCGCATGCAAGAGTGGGCGGTTTAACAAACCCTTGCCACTTCATATAATATGTATGGAATAAGATAAAGTTTGAATTAATTTGTACGAATATTTTGGTTCAAGAAATTGGAGGATGTTTATCTTTGGAAAAAATCCACCATGAATATTCTTCTCTTACTTAATTATATGGAATTCCAAGATGAACTTTCTCTTATCTACTATTCAGTGTCTTGGCTGTGAGTGGATATAACCATATGTAGAAGTAGGATTGTTCACGATTTGGAGCAAAATCAAATCAAATCAATTTAAAGAAATATGATTTATATCCACAAGTTCTAAAAAAAAAAACAATTAAAATATTCATAAGTTTGTATTACCATTTTATAATGAACATGTTCCGTGAAAAATCATGACAACAAACACAATTAATATGATACTGAAAAAAGAAGAAGAAAACAAAAGGAAAATACCATTGATTTGTCTACGAAAACCTACTATTACTACTTATATTGGGAGTGAATTCGGAAAGCAAGCTCGGATAAAAATCATATAATATATGTATATAACTGTATAAATTTTATACAATGAACTAAGACTGAAATTTAGTTCAAAAACTATGAGTAGGTATTTTTATAAAATATAAAATTTGAGGTAATTTTTAAATTTTTAAAAATTTCCAAATAATGAAATTTGGGTCAAATACTATTTTTTTCTAGTATTTAGAAATTTGAAATGTTTCTTAAAAATATTTATTAAATAATAATAAATTATATGGTCAAACGGCATATATTCCATTGAGGAGATAATTGGTAACCTTGTGGCTGTACCAAAAACAGATGTTCTTCTTTCGGTAGAAATGAAACATATTCTTTAGAATTGAATGACCCAGACGTTTTTAGAAAACTAATTTTAAATAAATAAACAATCTTGTGTTAGTGGACAGTTTAACAAACCCTTAATATGTATGGAATAAGATAAAGTTTGATGTACGAATATTTTGGTTCAAGAAATTGGAGGATATATATCTTTTGAAAAATCCACCATGAATATTCCTCTCTTACTTAATTATATGGAACTCCAAGATGAACTTTCTTATCTATTATCTACTATACAGAGTCTTGGCTATGGGTGGATATACCCATATGTAGAAGTAGGATTGTTCACATTGTTCATAAATAATTATAAGTATTTTATACCTTCTACTCATTAATTTGATTTTAATCGACTTATTTTGTACATATGGTAAAGCCCATATATCTCTTAAAAATATGTCAAAGATAAAACACTTTTGAGTTATTATTTTCTAGTTGTCATGATATTTATTTTTAATTGTTTTTTTTTTTGGTAAACAAAGAATTTATACTAATAGTTAATATGCATCAATACATAGTAGTGACAGATCTGTTTTAGGGGTGTTGGGTATTTGTCCTGAGTTTCTGACCATAAATAGGTTTTTCTTTTAGGAAAAGGTTTAAGATTGGCTAGTCCTTTTTCTTGTAGGAAAAGGTTTAGGACTCTATAAATAGAGGCTCATTCCTTCTAATTTAATCAGCATTCACAATGTAGTCCTAGGGATTTTAAGAGTTTTGGTTAGGGGGAGAATTTGTGGGACACAAGTGATATGTTATCACTTGTGTGAACCTCCCGAGTGAGTTGATTGAGGTTGTTTCTCTCTATATTTTGTACTCTCATGTTTATATAGTGGATTGCTCATCTCCTTTGTGGATGTAGGTCGGTTGACCAAACCACATTTAATCTTTGTGTCTTTTGGTATATTTCTTGTTTGTCTTCTTACTCATGGTCTATCGAGGTTTGCTTTGTTAGCTTCCACATAACACCTAATTATTTCGATCCTAACAAGTGGTATCAGAGTCATCCTAACTATAACTGTAATTGCCAATGTACTTTGAGATACGAAATCTATCCGAACACTCATATTTCTTTGCCCGCAGATCCACACACAAATACGAGATACACATTTCACCTTTAAGTATTTAGTACAACTCTTCACTGTAGCAAAATCAAAAGACTTCTTCGCCGCTGCTTCAGCTAATAACAATTACAACTCACTCTTAGTACTAAATGTTTTGTACATGTAAAAATTAGTTCCATCAGAGAAGGAATGACTGGGTTGTGATCTCAATTCCTTCTCTCCCTGCATTTCTTCAACATGTTCGGAATCTTCTGCATCTATTGCCTGATCTTCCGCATCTACTAAATTATCATACCTATTCATTGAATCATCACCAAAGCTTTCATTTGAATGATCACAGAAGCTCTCCTTTGGTTGATCACCCAAGCTCTCATTTTCAACCGACTCGTCGTCGTTAAATAAATTTGTTCGTTCAATCGTAGACCTCGCAATGATATTTATCCTCAATATAGGCCTTGAGCCATCAATAATAATATCCATCATGTACAAGCCCACATGCCAATAATATTTTATGAATGTGGGATGTATTTTTCCCCTCCCATTCATTTGATAACTAATCACCAAGTCGCTTGGCTCGCAGGCTTAATCACCGGCCTCAATTATGCTTGCAATCATATCGTCATATGAACCATTGTGATGCAACGCAATGGGCATTGTCGTCTTAATAAAAGATTTTCAATTTCAGCTTTT
>JAGDQO010002077.1:0-11988 GCA_018342035.1 Solanum appendiculatum
TAGAATTCAAGCATTTTGAACTAGACGTTTATTTCTCTTTTTGCTCTAACCATCATAAATCTGACTTTATCCCTTACCAGCTCAAAAGGCATAGATCAACTAACAGTCATGTTTATTTTTAAGGTTTTCTTTAGCCTTTCGGTTCAAGTTGAAGACGACATAGTGAAATGCTCCAATTTCCTCTGGATCCTAATAAATGAAAAGGGTGTCTGTACCAAGGTTAAGAAAATCCAAATCTTTTTTTAATTATAATAAAGAGAAAAATGACAAAAGACAAAAAACATAGCCACAAATTGAATGTGTGATCTCTACCTAGTCCAAACTTGACACATCCACCAAGTATAGGGAAAATGTTTCAGTGATCCTTCTGAATTGGAAAGATAAGTGCCTGGATTAGAGGTGTCTTTAGGGAGGTCAAGTTTCATGGAGGAACTTGTTTAATTCGATAATATAACGCATTACCAAAGAGAACATTGTAATTGGAAAAATAAGATACATAGACAAGTACAAGATACAGCTTGCAACAAGAAAAAGAAAGGACATCTTTCCATTGAGGTTGATGAATCTTAAACAGAAATATAACAGATCGACTAGATGTTGACTGATAACAGCCCATTCTTTGCTGATATAAGGATCCATTTTAACCAGATCATCATTGAACTTCCCAAACCAAAGGGGATATATAATTGGATGTCATTACTTGGTGGAGGGTCAGTGTTCTATGCCAACAAGACGATCCGTTTTAAATGGATTTCTAGAGCTTCCTTCATAACCAGGAAATAAACCTTCATGCAAAGTATTCAACCAAAGGGGACCATTCTTGAAGCAAGAATTGCAAACCTCTAATAGGACGAAAAAGGTGAAAGAAGAAAAGTACAAAATGATGACCTGGTTTTCAAGCAGTGGTCCATAACACCAGTATAGGGTAAAAATGAACAATTGAGGTGAGTATTATCTTTCAGTAAACAGAACCATATCTGGGGTAGTTTGAACTTTTAGTAGCCACCAAGAAGATCAAACCATTCAAAATTTTAGATAACAGAGACACGAGTCTCAACAATAAAGACAAATCACAAGACAAGTAGGAGGTAACTGAGTACACACTAAACTACATATTTCATTAATAAGCATCTCAGAATGTAATCATTATACAATTCAAATTGAATTTGGCGCTGAACTACTCCTGGATAAACACCTTCATTTCAGCTATATCAGAAACGATTAGAACTGGATATTCCTGTGAAATTTTCAGGTATGTGAAGAAAGGTCATAAAGGTCTGTACTTCACCAAGAACTCTATCAGCCTAACATTTTATATGACTTAATTTTGTTCATCCTCAATTGCTCTGGCTCATTTGTTTCATCAGATATCACATATAAAAACAAATTCTACTGCCCCAAGATGAACAAACAGATAAACACAAAGAAGAAAGCATATCAAGTAGTACTTCAAGTACAATCCCATGGTTAAATAAAAGAAGCAACTCTTTCATAATTTCCACCATGGAAAACCAAAATATAAGACAAACATAAAAGAGACAAACTTTAGTCCAAGTTCTTCCTACATATGAAGATCCTGGAAAGGACTTTGTGTTTTTACCACATTATGACAGCACTCACTATAAAACCCCAAATAACAACTATAAAGAACAAAAAAGTCCCCAAAAAGAAAGAATGAATGGAACTTACCTGCCAAGGACTAGCTTTTTCAGCCCAAAACTTAGAAGCAGAATTCAAGTATTCTGAGTTAAACCCATTACTCTGTCCATAAACACCACTCATTTGTTCAGCATTAGGAATCCCATTAGCCAAGTAACACTCTTCCATCCCTACCCCCAAATCCATCCCTTCTGATATCCCAACTTTCCCAAACCTCAAACCCATTTCAGCATAGCAATCCCCAACACCATCACTCCCACCACCATCACCATCACCATCTCCACTTGTACTATTCTCCATCTCACAACCCCTTCTACTCATAAAGTTCAACATTTCATCTCTTTCACTGATCTCCCTTTTCAGGTCCTCAATATTATCCCTTAATTCACTTTCCACTTTCTCAAACTGCTCAGCTCTCCCTCTTAACTCTGCAATTTCTTCATCACACTCATCGATCTGCTGTAACAACCTCTTCTCTTCTTGCTGCCAGGCATGTCTATGACTTGCAAAGATTTCCACAACTCTTGCATTTGCCTTTGAATCCTCTTTTCTCCTAAAAAGTAGCTGATTTAACTGCTCCTCTTTGTCAATAAGCTGAAAAGTTAGCTGCTTGTTGCGGTTCTGAAGTCTTCCAACCAAAGAAAGTGCATTTCTTGGTAAAGACCCAAGAAAGATAGCGAAACTTAGACCCAAATATGAGGAGAAAATCTTTTCCAAGTGTTTATTGTTGGGTTTTAAGGAGAAAGGGGAAATGGGGCTTTCTTGTTCTTGTTGTTGATGATGGTGTTGTTCTTCTTCTTCATGTGCCGCCATTACTGGAAAGTTGTCTTCAGTGTGTGTGGGGAAGCTTTTTGGGGTCACCTTTTTGTGGTTTGCTTTTGGGTTTTTGGGTGAATTTCTATTCAAAAAGTCTCTTTAGGCTTGAGCTCCACACCCCATGTGACCCTTTATCTTGTGGTCTCTTTTGCTAGTAAGTCCTTTCCTTGTTTTTTGCAAATTCGTAAGAAATGTTTTTTGGGATTGAAGTGGAAAGAGGAAAAGTGGATGTTATTAGAACTCTTCAAGAAACTTTTTTGGTAAAAAAAATAAAAAATAAGAATACATGAATATGTTCTTTAACATGGCTAAAGTTAGAAGTCGGCGTTTGATTCTTCGATTCGATTCTTTGATTTTCAGTTTTGAAAAAGTATGCATCAAGTATCGAACTTGGCTACAACTAGGAGTGGCCGATTGGGCTAGTTGGATCAAATATGGGTGGGTCATAATGGGTTTAGACAATAATTGGGTCAAGACCCAACCCAATCTAGATTTACTTAGGTCAAAACGGGTTAGTTAATGGGTTATATAACGGGTCAAGACTCAATCCAAATTTACTTAAGTCAAAACGGATTAGTTAATGGGTTATATAACGGGTCAAGACCCAACCCTATCTTTTACTAAGCTTAATTATTTTATTTGTTCTTTTAAACTATTTTAGTACCTAATAAAATTATTTTTTTCTTTATTATGGCTATATATAACATACCAAATTGAAAAAAAAGTTTTTTAAAAATATTTTGACAAGATTTCTCATAAGCCAATTCGGGTTACATATCAACCCAATTTTTAATGAGTTGAGCTAATGAATGGACGGATCAATAACCCACCCAAACTTAAACGGGTTGGACGAGTTGGGTTTGATTTTGCCACCCCTAGCTACAACTAGGGGTGAATGTTCGGTTCTTCTGTTCAATTTTATCAAACTTTGGTTTGGTTCGATTCAGTATTTTTGAAATAGTTTTTCGGTGCGAATGAAAATAAAATGAGGACAAAAACAAACTATAAGACTTGTAAAAATTTTAAACCATATTAAATAATGATGTGTCTCACCGTGGAATACTTATTGTGCTTAAAAGACCATATTTATCTTTGTGAAGAATATCGTGCCTCCAACTACTGCTCGAGGAAAAAAAGGATGAAGATGAGTTCCTTTACATGATGTACATCGGCAAAAATACCTTTGGATTCCTCTTGGAAATTAATATTTGAAGTTAACTATTTGAATTGTAAATCTGTTGCTACTTTGATTGTTCAGTAATGATTTAATTGCTAGTTGACAATATATTTATTATTAATATTACTATTATTATTATTATTATTTTATTTAAAAATAAATAAAAGTTCGATTCTTCGGTGCACCAAAGTTTCGAGACCCTTACACTGAATACCGAATCGAAGAACCGAGTTTTTGAAAGAAAAAACAATCAACACCGAACCAAAAAACAAAAGAATCAAATAGTTCGGCTAGGTCCAATTTTTTTATTTTTCGATATTTATGTCCACCCTAGCTACAATTGACATTTATACCCTCAAATTTGAGTGTGTATATTAGACACTTAAACATGCATAAATGTATACAAATAGACACACCCGACTTACATGGCCTAATACAAGTAAGATGTCTCGTCGGACACAAAATTGTGATGTAGGACGCCACGTATGATGAATGTGTCTCTTTATTCAATTTTATACAAATTTAAATGTCTAATTGTGCACACTCAAAGTTGAAGAACATAGATATCAGTTGAGATCAAGCTAAAGGGCACGTTTATGTATTATGTCTAAAAAATGGAGGTAGGGAAGGAGAAACGAAGGAGAGGATTATAAGATAGAAAATCAAATTCTTACCAATAAAATAAAGTTTAGAATTTAGATAGTCAAAAAATGAGCTATTAACATTTCAGTCTTCAAAACCTTTAAACAAGGTGAGTAGTTTTACTAATCAAAATAGTTTGTTATATACATCATTATTAACTATGGTTTAATACATTGGAAGTTTTTAAAATATGTCAATAAATTTTATTTACATATTTAAATTATGATTTATTTTAATTTAATATTTGAACACAATAATTATTTTATTAGACGTTTTTAGGTTTAAATTTGGAGGGAGGGATATTTTTAATGCGTCTATTATATAGTTAAGTTGATCATATACTAGTGAATCAGCTCGTGCTTCGCGCGATTATTAAAAAATTCGTATTTAAAAATTTATGATATATATTATTATTTTTAAATATTGAAATAACATAAATATAACTTCTGAAATCTAAAATGAGTTACTGTTAGTTTATTTTCTGAAATATAATCTAAACACAAATTTATAATTTTAATCCATAAGCATTTTGCAAAACTTCTAAATTTTTAAAAGGAAAACTGAATGAACAAAGAATTACAAAAAAAAGGAACAAAAATGTCAACAAAAAAATGTGTAACATTTATTACGTACGTTGATGGAATGCACCTAAGAAAATTAAATATAAAATTATACTCCCACCGTTCACTTTTACTTGTCACTTATTTCTAAAATAGATTTTCATTTTTACTTGTCACTTTTGACATATCAAGAAAAGACAATTATTTTTCTCCAATTCATCTTCCAAGACCTAATACTAAACATCAATTAATAGGAATAATATGGTAAAATACATATATTAATAATTGTTTTCTTTATGGGTGTGCCAAGTCAAACAGTGACAAGTAAAAACAAACGAAGGGAGTATATAGTTCTTCATTCATGTTTCATAGACGATAACACTCATTTTTAAAATAGATTTCTTTTGAAAAGATATATATAAGAAAATAGATATTCTTATCATCAATATTGAAAATAGCAGGTTTATATCATTATCATCGAGTGTTGTAATGATTTTCTCACACATTTTCACTCAGAAAATGTTTCTTATATTATTCATATATATATATATGTTCATGTAAGTATGTAACTACTATTATTTTTTTTTGGTTTTCCACCCGGTGTCCGATATCCACATTGAAGCCCTACTAAATTCGAATTCATGTAAGTATGTAACTACTATTATGCATAATGATTGATATGGTAGATGTCATTAAAAGTAAAACTTTTTATATTTTAATGTATTAAATTCAATGTAACTTGTTGTTAAAATATCAATAATTAGTATTTTATTACTTATTTTTCAATACCAAAAAATATTGCATTGATTTCAATATTCTTTTAACAAAAACGTGATACGAGAAAGTAAAAAAAAACTATGAGAAGACATTTTTTATTGCAATATTTATATTTTAATTCTAATATAAAGAAAAAATTCAAAAAGTCTTAAAAAGGAAGATTAAAGAAAGAAAATTAATAGCATTGATTAAAGGAATTAAATGTCCTCTTTAATTGGAAGATCATTATTTCTCTTTTCTCCTCATTTAAAGAATTTCTTAAGTAAGATTATATATGGAACAATTAAAATGAACTAAAATAAAATAAAAAATAGATCGAGGTCATCGGGCGGTAGTCCGCCATAATAACTTTGATCTAGATCATTGTACAGGAAGACAATCGAAATGTTCAAGAAAAAATTTATTTTCATAATAACTGTATGGTAATCTTTTACCCAAGCAAAGGGCCTGTCAAGAGTCTAATTTATGTTTAAACAATCTTGGTTTGAAGATTCTAACCGGGATTTATCTGCCCCTTTTTCTCCTCATAACGGGGACTTACTTTTCCAACGGCTTTTCAAACCCAGATTAATTCAAACATTCATTAGATCTGACTGTACCACCATCTTGGAACCAAGTTAAGATGAAATTAAAATTAATCTTTTACATCTAAATTGAGTCTAGCTTACTTTCATAGTTACCAAAAACTTCTCTAGTATAATTCTACCATAGATATGATGTATTTAGCCTATCATTGAACTTAAGAACAGAAAAGGAAAAATAAAATAATAAACTTACTCAGATCCGCCACCAATGTTGCCTTCAAAAGTTTGAAGATTTTTTATTTATATCTTTACAAAAGAGAGAAAAAATGAAAACTTGCCTAGAAAGGAATTGCCTTCTCTAAATGAAGGAAGGTCTCTTAAATAGAAAAAGAAAAACAACTATTTGTACAGTGACCCGACATCTTTGGGTCCTACGCACTTATTTCATAGTGCGATGTTACAGTATATCTACTGTTTCTCTGGGGCCCTACGGCGGCTTTACTGTTTTGTTTTTCCCCTCAATTCTCTGAGTAAATCTTCAGCTCTTTTCAATGAGTCTTCGGATAATATCTCTTCCGGTTCTTCTTGTTGTGCATCTGTAATATCATCATTACTTGTTTCACTTCTCATTGAAGTGTCCGATTTATCGAATTGATTTATTGTTTGCAAAAGATTCCTTTTTACTTGTTCGAGATATTTCTCGATCATTTCATCTTTGTCTCCATCTTGAACTGAAATTCTTCTGGCAATATGTCTTACTGAATTATCAACTTCAATCTCCTTCAAAGGAGTTGTTGCATAAGCATGAATTTTTTCTTGAATTTCATCAATAAGTTCTTGACCAAATAATTTTTTTGGTTTTTGGATCCTTTTTAATCAACTTATCCCAAAAATTATTGTAAAATACCCTATATAAGCAGGGGATTTGTTCTGAATTAAATCCTAATTCTGGAGTCCACTTATGAATCCAAGGAATTGAGAATTCAATAAAAAAATATATCTGATCAATATTTTCAAGATAACATATATGATCTGCTTGGTATAATTCTGTTAACTTAGGAGAGACTTTAATCCATTCTTTATATAACTTTAAAAAAATTTCTGGTAAAATCTTTACCGTTGGGCCGTGGTATGACCAACATTTCAAGAACCAATTTGAAATAATTTGTTCAAATATCTTTGAACATATCTAAACAAACCAAGTATGCTTGTGTCTGTCATTATTGTAATAAAGCACTCTATCAAATGCCTGAATATAATCCCAATATGTAAAACCAACTCTGGTTTGATTAAGACTGATCTGTCTTTCTTTCATAGTAGATATTCCCCATTCTTCAATGGTTATTATCTGTTTAACAATAATCTTTGAGAAGTTATAAACATTCTCGCTTGAATTATATCCTGAAAAATGCTGAAATTCTACACTTCCAGTTTCTTTCAAAATTGTTTCATAATATGAACGGGTTTTATATGACTCACCCGGATAATATAATCCATTAATCAAATATCTGTGGAATATCTTCCATGGATCATCTTTTCTTTGAATTTCTGAATTTTCAACAAGAAATATCATTTCTTGTTTCTGCACTTTTTCATAAGACTTGATATTATCATTGTCTTCTTGAGCTATTGAAGCAAAAGTATCTTTTTGCTTTTGTTTTCCTAAATATGCTTGTAATTGAGCATATAAAGGATTATCTTCTGGAATATCTTCCAGATGTATCGAACTTGTTGACTGAGAAATCTTCTCATTTACTAGGCTCTTTCTTCCCATTTGTATAACTGGGGAGCTGTAAGAAGCTGATCCGTATGAGGATGCTTGTGAGTATGACCAATTTCCAAGAGATGATCTTCCCCCTCGTCCTTTTCCTTTTCCTCTATAATTAGAGGATTCCATCCTGACATTAATCAAAATATCATTCTGATAAGTAATCATAAATAGATACATCTCGATCATCTGAATCGTAGACTGTGATATCATCATAATCAAAGATTGAGAATTCAAATTCTTCTCTTAAAAAATCATTGATTACTTTTTCAAGAATTATTTCTATTAATTCTTTTGGAATTTTAATAGCTTGAAGAATAGCCAAAAGAGTATCATGATTGATGAACGAATTTATATAAGAATGATTCATTGGATAAATTCTCTAGATAAGAAGTCAGGTAAGGAGTTTTCACTTCTTTTCTTATAAAGAATTTCAAAATCAAAAGGAGCCAGCTGTGCCTGCCATCTAGCAAATATCAATTTAGAAGCATCATGCTTAAAATCTTTATTAAACATAAATTTAACAGCCTGTGCATCAGTTTTTATTAAAAACTTTTGATTATATAAATTATTTTGAAATTTCAAAACACATTTCACAATAGTCAGCATTTCATGCGCTACAGTGGCATATTTCTTTTGTGCCTCTGTCCATTTTCCAAAATGATAACGAATAAGGTATTCAATTTTATCATGAGGATTTATTTGTTTTAAAATTCCTCCATAACCGATATTAGAAGCATCAGTTTCAATAATTTTTTGCCATGCTGGGTTAGCAAGAGTCAAACAAGGCAAATCATTAATCTTTTGTTTAACAAATTTGACTAAAGCAGTATGTTCATTAGTCCATGGAGATTTATAATCCTTCTTTAATCTGTCAAATAATGGAGCTAAATCTCTCGACAAATTTTTATAAAAGGGAGAAATATAATTCAAACTTCCCAGAAATCTTTGTAACTGCGTTCTATCAGAAATAACATCAGGAAATTTTGATGCAAAATCAATACATCTTTGAATAGGAGTAATCTTTCCTTGACAAATTAAATGCCCTAGAAATCTTACTTCAGTTTGGAATAAGCTCATTTTTGGTTTTGATATAACTAAACCATTTTGAATCACAACTCTTTTAAAGATCTCAAGATGCTTAATATGCATTTCAATTGTTTTTGAATAAACCAAAATATCATCAATATAAACAATTATAAAATCCATATAAGGATTAAAAATATCATTCATAATTTTCTGAAATTCAGAAGGCGCATTTTTTAATCCAAAAGGCATAACATTCCATTCATATTGACCAAAAGGAACATTAAAAGCAGTTCTATAAGAATGCTCTTTAAATATTTGAATCTGCCAATAACCTGATTTTAAATCAAATTTTGAAAATATATTGGCATCATATAATCTTGAAAGAAGATCCCGTTTATTTGGGATAGGGTATCTTATCCATTTTAAATATTTATTAAGGGGTTTATCATTTATAACCAATCTAGGAACCCCTCTTTCCTTTTCAGCAGCATTATTAACATAAAAAGTTGTACACGACCAAGGAGATTTGGACGGTTTTATCAAATTCTTTTGTAAAAGATTATCAATCTCTTTTTTACAAAATTCAACTAATTCAGCATTCATTTAACAAGGTCTTGATTTAATGGGAATATTTTCCTCCACAAAATCCTCTTCATAAGGAAGAGTGACAATATGCTTCTTTCTATCCCAGAAAGCACTAGGATGATCTGCACATATTTCAACAGACAATTGATCAGTGATTAATTTAATTTTTTCTTGAATTTTCACTGATTTCATGGTTTCAAATATATTCATGCTATAACATTCAAATTGCAAATTATCAATATGTTTTTGCTTCATATCAATCAAAGCACTAATTTCTTTTGAAACAAGATTAGTCACAAAATTAAACTTAACCTGTTTATCACATTTTCCTGCTATAAAACCTTTAGCATCAATATGAGTAAAAGGATAAATAGCATTTATAAACGGTGTTCCTAATATAATAGGAGGATATAACTGATTTTTTACCAAAATGAAAAAGTGAGGAATACACACTTTATTTTGGCTTATACTAACATTCGATAATTTATATTTAATATCTAACGAATGTCCAGAAGCAGATTTCACAGTATGAGTAGTTTTTTGAAAATATTTTGAAGGTATTAATCCTTCTTGAATACAGCTTACATCTGCACCACTATCAATCATAGCAATATCAGTTATTGAGAAATTATTATCAATCAAAATAGTACATTTAACATACCATTTATGAGCAGTAATAACTTGCATCATACCAAGAAAAGAATTATTATTTTCATTTAATTTATCAAAATGATTTGTTGGTAAAACTTCATCGTTTTCAACGACGTTTTTTCCTTTATCATTAGATGTCTCAGTTAAAGAATGAACTGTCTCTACCTGAGAAATCCTATGATCGCAGATAATTTGATTCTGCTTAATTATTTTTATCTCTTTTTTCAAATTTTCAATTTCTTCTTTTAAATCATCAAAAGAAGAGTCTCTTATAACGGCTTTATCATTCTTTTTCATTAACCGATTATTAACTTCGTTAATTGAATAAGGAGGCTGATATTCAAAACTTCTGGGTTTTTCAAAAGGTTTTTGAGATACTGAAGTAGACCCGTTTGAGGCTAATTCAATAATCTTTTCCCGAAGTTTGTTATCAGTTACTTCTTTTAATAATTCAATTACATTATCAGAAGTAAGAGTATTAACATTCAAATCTTGAAATTGAGCCTGTAATTTGTAAAATTCATCATTTTCACAAACACAATTATTATCATCACATTTATCACAACTGGTATTACCAACATGTTCTTCTTCTGAGAAGTCAATTAATTCAACCTCTTCTTCAGATTCACTTACTGAATTATAATCAGATTCTGATCCAGATGTGTATAACAATCCATGAATTTTATCATAAACTCCTTCTTCTAATTTCAAAGATTTAAGCTTTTCAAGCTTACAATTTGGAGCAATATGACCATATTTTCCACATTTATAGCATTTAATATTTGCCAAATCTCTTTTCGATCTGTTTTTAACAAATCTTTTTTCTCTTCGAGAGCTTTTTGTAGCTTCTCTTTCTTCTTTAGATCGTTTTCTCGATCTTCTCCTTCTTTCATAAGTCTTCTCAGACTTATCTTTCTTTTGACCTCTTCCAGAGACATCCGGTAAACCAAATTGAGAACAAAAATCACCCATTTGATTTTTCTCCTTTAGTCTATCCATTTTTAACTGTCTGGATAATCTCAATTCATTACACAAGTTTAATCCTTCTTGTGTACAAATTCCTATCATTTTTCCATATGTCAAAGCATCATATTGGATTTCACCATCATTTCCTCTTAATATCTTTTTTACTCTTTCTGCAAAGAGTGGAGGAAGTCCGTCTATAAACTTATTTTTCCAATAAACATATTTATTTTCAGGTAATTCCATTATCCTACTTAGGAACGTATCTTTGTACCATCTGAACTCACTCAAAGTCCTGCATCGAAGACCATTTAGCAAAGTTCGCACTGTTTCATGCTGATTAGTATAACGACCATTAAAATGTTCTAAAATTGTAAGAACCAAGGTATAAACAGCATCTTCTCTATTAGAGACTAAAGCCATACCTAAATTATCCACACCTTCAGTGGGAGCTCTTGCATTTATCACCAAAGCTTTTTCTTCCATGGTTAAATAATTGTCCCACCAGCCTCTTAATTGACCAGTGAATCCCGCAACAATCATTTTACAGATATTTCTATCTGTGTTATTAACACTTCTACAAATAGTAGAATACATCAACATACGATATACCAAAATGGTTAACTGTCTATCTGTTAATCCATCGAGATTCCATTCATAAATCTCTGTTCCACTGTATGACGTATTAGTCTTATTCCAATCCCTTTCTTCTATCAAAACATCTTGAGGAGTAGGACGGGGATAATAATAAGTCTGCATACGCGGTTTTTCAGCAAAACTTTTGTTATTTTTAAAATAACCTTCTAATTTATTCATTTCAGAAAAAATCTCTTCTTT
>JAGDQO010002078.1:0-30379 GCA_018342035.1 Solanum appendiculatum
ATTTCGCCATCTGCTCCTTCTAGGACTGCTCCTCACCCTCCATCTTCTTCAAAAACCCCGGAGGATGATGAAGATGAAGATAAATTTGTTCGCAGAAACAATGACAAAGGAAAAGTCACTGGCGTAGATTTCTCGGGAAATATTCCTAAAGTTTATTACCAAGAACTTCCTACTAGTCCTACAGCTAGTGAAATGGAACCTCCTCCAAATCAAAAAGATTCGGTACCTGATCATTTAAAGATGCTTAAATCTGAAAAAGATTTTACTCCTAACCCTCAGATTTTGCAAGAATCTTTGATTCATCCTAATAATCAAATCAACAGAGAATGGTATAAGGCTAATTATACTCTCAAAGAAAGAGAGAATTTTGCAAATTCTTTGATGATGGATATGAAAAGAATCCAATGCGAAATAGATTTCTTCAAATGGTTTGAAATGACGGGAAATATTGATGACCAAAAAGATTCTCTTAAAGTCATTATCAACAAATGGTACACTACTCCAAATAAGGTTATTGAAGATGTTACTCCTCCTCTGGAAGGAATAAATATCCCGATTTCTGGAACTATTATAAAAGCTTCCCCTTTTAAAATCCTTTCCCCAGAAAAGCCTTCTGTTATTGCTACTAATCTTGACATTAACAAGATTATAGAGCAAAATAATTATACTAACCAAATTCTTCATGTCGTTTCTAGACAAATTGAAGATTCCAAAGAAAAAGCCTCTTTTTCAGGAAGGCCTGTCCCTTTATCCACTACTATTATCCGTCAGAAAATTGACCCAAATCCTATTTTTAAGATAAATGAATTTTCCAGAGAAAATTATCCCAAGCTCAAAAATACCTTTGATATTTCTGACAATATTCTGGATAAAATCAATGAAAACTTGCCAACTTCTCAATTTCTGATAAGAATGGTAAGAGAGTCGCTACTATTAGTGACAAAGATAATCTTGTCCAAAAACTTTCCAATGATAGATATCATAACCGGAAAAACTATTATAAAAGACCTTCTTTCCCAGACCTTCAATATGAGGAAAACGCTTTTCTCTCCACTTCTTCTCATGAAGGAAGCAGTATAACTGAATGGAACATCAATGGTCTATCAGAACATCAGATCTATAATAAACTCCACGAGATGGGGATAGCTATCACTGCTTACAAAATAAGAAATTCTTCTGATAGGGAAGCTGCTTCAATGATCGTTGCAGGATTCACTGGAATGATAAAACATTGGTGGACAATTATGTTTCAGAAGAAAATAAGAGAATTATTTATGATACTCATGCTACTGAGATT
Source organism: Solanum appendiculatum (assembly GCA_018342035.1). NCBI lineage: Eukaryota > Viridiplantae > Streptophyta > Magnoliopsida > Solanales > Solanaceae > Solanum > Solanum appendiculatum. The sequence continues at coordinate 1,298 of JAGDQO010002078.1, forward strand.
GTTATTAAAATGGAAGGAACTAATGAAGTTCCTACTGAAGTTTTCAAAGAAGATGCTTGTGCGACTCTTCTCTACCATATAGCAAAACATTTCATAGGAGAACCTAAGTTGTTTCAAGACAGGAGTCTCCAAATCCTCAACAATATCAGTTGTCCATCTTTAGACGATTTTACCTGGTATAAATACAATTTTATGCAAAAGGTAATGATACGACCTGATTGTAATCTAGACTTTTGGAAAGAAAGATTTGTTAGCGGACTTCCCCCTCTTTTTGCCGATAAGGTAAGAACCAAAATTCAAGATAGGAATGATGGAAAAATTCCTTACGACCAAATGACTTATGGAGATCTTATTAGTGTTATAAACACTGTAGGATGAGAACTCTGTACATATATTAAGTTGAAGCATCAACTTAAAAAGGAAAAGTCTTCTTCAAGAAGAGAATTAGGAAGTTTTTGTCAAGACTTCGGGTTTGTTTCTCTAACACCTCCTTCAAGAAAAATCAGGAAGGAGAACAAGGAAAATAAGAAGACTCATCGTAGTAAGTCTAGAAGAACTTCTGAAAGGGATTACAAAAAATCTTCCAAAAGAAGGAAAAAGCATAAAGGATTTAAGAAATCCAAAGAGGATGTATGTTGGACTTGTGGAAAATCTGGTCATAGAGCTAGTGAATGCAGGTGTGGTAAACAGAAGAAGATCAACAGTCTTGAAATAGACGAGGCAACCAAAGAAAAACTTTTTTCTATTCTTGAAGAACCCTTATCCGATTCTTCAAATGATTCTGCTGAATATAGCGACGAAGAAAATATCAACGTCGACTATGATTCAGATTCTAGCCAATCGGGAAAAAACTGTAACTGTACAGAGGCTTTCTGTGTTTGTGATGATATTCCTCAAGTCAGAGTCCTTAGCAATGACTCTAAAGAAGCTCTCTTCAACATTATTGAACATATTGATAATGAAGAAGCTAGGAAAAAATATCTTATAGAACTCAAGAATATTATTCTCAACCAAAAGGAAAAGCCCAAAGCTCGTACTATGGTTTAACCTTTCAGCATGAAGCAAATCATGAATAGGTTCGAAAGAAATGCCGAACCTACAATTTCTGATCTTCATCATGAAGTCAAAACTCTTAAAGAGGAAATCAAAGACATTAAATTTAGACTTGGAAAAGTCGAAACTGATGTCATTGTTGATAAAATCCTTAAAGAAATTGCCAAACAAAATCTCGATGAAGAAACAGAAGATATCCCTGAAAAGGATAACTTAGATTATCCTCCTTTAAATATTAATCTTTCTGCCACACCTACTCCTGACATCGCGACTACTTCCAGTCCAGGTATCACTGTCATCTCTTCTATTCGGCCACAGAGTCATCACATTCCTGTTAAGATAGTTGTAAATAAAGATTTTGTCATTAATAGAATTGCTTTACTTGACAGTGGTGCAGATAGAAATTGCATTGTTAAAGGTATTGTTCCTACTAAGTATTTGGAAAAAAGTACTTCTAAATTATATTCTGCTACTGGTGAGTTGCTCAAAATTAATTATAAGCTTTCTAAAGCTCATATTTGTAACAATAATGTTTGTTTAACAAATGATTTCATTATTACTGAAGATATTAATGAAGATATTATTTTTGGAATACCTTTTATCACTCAGATAAAACCTTTTGTCACGAACCTAAGTGGTATTACTACTTCCATTCTGGGAAAAGAATTACATTTTCCTTTTGTTAAAACTCTTTCCCAAGATGAAAGTAATTTTATTAGAGAAAAAACGGTTTTTAGAATAAACTCTTTATCTCAGCATGTTAATTTTCTTAAAGAAGAAATTAAAATCAAAAAAATTGAGCAAATTTTAAAAACCCCGGAGATGGTTACTAAAATATCCAATCTTCACAAAAAATTTGAAGAAGAAATTTGCTCTGATTTTCCTAATGCTTTTTGGGAAAGAAAAAGGCATATTGTTGAATTACCTTATATTGAGGGATTTAATGAACAAGCTATTACTACCAAGGCAAGACCTATTCAAATGAATCATGAAATGATGGAATTTTGTAAAAAGGAAATTGATAACTTATTAAAAAATAAGATTATTAGATTTTCTAAATCCCCTTGGAGTTGCTCTGCTTTCTATGTTAATAATAGTGCAGAAAAAGAAAGAGGAGCACCAAGACTTGTTATTAACTACAAACCTCTTAATTCTGTTTTAAAATGGATCAGGTACCCGATACCTAACAAAAGAGATTTATTAAAAAGAACTTATAAGGCTAATGTCTATAGTAAGTTTGATATGAAATCTGGTTTTTGGCAAATTCAAATCGCCGATAAAGATAAGTATAAAACTGCTTTCAATGTCCCATTTGGACAATATGAATGGAATGTTATGCCCTTTGGTCTTAAGAATGCTCCATCTGAATTTCAGAATATTATGAATAGCATTTTTAATGATTATATTTACATGTCTATTGTATACATTGATGATGTACTTATCTTCTCTGATAATATTGATTCACATTTTAAGCATCTTAATACTTTCTTCAAGATTGTTAAAAGTAATGGTTTAGTAGTTAGTGCTAAAAAGATAAAACTCTTTCAAACCTCCATAAGGTTTTTAGGTCATGATCTTTATCAAGGTAGTTATAAACCTATTTGTAGAGCCATTAGGTTCTCTTCAAAATTTCCTAATGAAATTATTGACAAAACCCAATTACAAAGGTTTTTAGGCAGTTTAAATTATGTTGCTGATTTTATTCCTAAAGTTAGACAAGTTTGCGAACCTTTATATAAAAGGCTCAAGGAGAATCCAGTCCCTTGGGGAACTGATCAGACTCAAGCTGTTATAACAGTCAAGAAATTAGTCCAAAGTCTCCCTTGTTTAGGTATTCCAAATCCTAAAGATTTCATGATTGTTGAAACGGATGCTTCTGATTTAGGTTATGGAGGTATCCTGAAACAAAGAAGTTCTTCAGAATCTCCAGAACAATTAGTTCGTTTTACTTCAGGAATATGGAATTCTGCTCAAAAGAATTATTCAACTGTTAAAAAGGAAATCTTGTCTATAGTGCTATGTATCACAAAGTTTCAAGATGATTTAATTAACAAAGAATTTTTATTAACAGTTGATTGTAAATCAGCTAAAGAAATTCTTCAAAAAGATGTTAAAAATCTGGTTTCAAAACAAATATTTGCTAGATGGCAAGCTCTACTATCTAGCTTTGATTTTATAAAAGGAGAAAATACCTGATTTTCTAACAAGAGAATTTTTACAGGGAAAAAATGAGGCCTTTCAAGCCTAACCCTCCTTCTAAAGAAGGAAAACAAATGGCGAAACCATTCGTCTTACCACCCTTAACACCGGCAAAAACCCCACAAAGACCGTTCTTTGATAATAAATTCACTCTTTTGGCAGACTATCCTAAATTGCCTGCATTACCTCCTCCCAACCCAACAAAGTTGATCCACATGAGGCCTAATAGACCTCTACCTAATAGACCTTTCACTCAAGAAGCATCAAGCTCATCTGTACAAACTAAGAACAGTTATGAAATGAAGGTTCCTGAATCCTTCGCTCAAGCCGTCAAACCAGAATTATCAGCTCCTAAGCAAATCCCTTTTGTCAAAGAAGAAAAATTTGAGTTTGTAACCACTCAGATGTTACCTTTATTAGCCATTGACAAGGATTACGAAAGCCTTGGAATTGATACTCTATTGAAACCTTGTTAACAATTTTGTTGATACAGATTGCTCTTACAAGACCAGAAAGTTTTATGAAGCTATTCTGATAGACACAGAATCTATCGAGATTGAACACAACAGAGATGAACAAAATCTTGAGTTCATAAGATATTCAAGATTTACTATTAAAAGGATTTTATCTCCATTTGAATGGTTTACAAATCATTTGCATACTCCGATATCTTTGTCTATGCAGCATATGCCTCAGACCTATAATTGGCATGATTATAAATCAGTCTGGTTCAATTTTATCTATTTGAGACCAAGGCATACTTGGTTTATTAAATATTGTCCACAGGTAATAAAAGCAGTTATTCCCAGATGGTTCTATGAATGGTGGAACATCTTTGGAGGAAATTTCCAAATTTGGCCCCAACAGTTTCATGTTAGGTTTGATGAATTTCAGAACAAAGAAGAGATTTCTACTCTTTCGGAAAATATTAAACTTTGTAAATTTTTTATTCAAAAAAGAATATCTTATATCATTACTTGGAATTTTACCAAGGTTGACATAGAAAAAATTCGTTTCTTAGCTAAAGAAATTATGATCAAAGGGTGGACTCCTAAGCCAGCAGGAATCAAAGCCCCCAATCTCACTGCAGGAACAAGCAGTAATACAAGCCCAAAATTATCCAAAGCAGAGTTAAAGGCAAAGCTCAAAAAGACCATGGATAATCTTGAAGATTATACAGAAACCCAGATAATGCAGTTGATAAATGATGCAGCATCATCTGGAAGCAGTAACGGCGACATGTGTGATCTCAAAGAAATCGCACAGTCATATGTGGACCCCGATTATGAATAGGATTATGGCTCTTGGAAAAAGCAGAGACCAAAGGTCGGAATTGCTTTATTCAAAGAGACGTTTTACTATTCCTAAAAGGAATCCCATATGCTTTATTTAAAAGCAAAGGACCCAGCTGCCGACAGTCAAAAAGAATTTTCTTATCAACTATTGTAAAAGAGAATTCCTTATTCTATAAAAGGAATAAGTCTCTCTCTTTAGAAGGCATCAGCTATTTTCCCAATACTGAAAACCTCTCTCTCTTTCAATGTTTTTAATGCTTCCGCTTGTAGCTCCTTTCATGTTCATATAAATAAAAGTTTGTAAGTTTTTATATCCCTCTTTTAATCTTTCGATATAAGATATAACTTTGTCATATTTTACTAATACAACTTCGGAGGATTACCGCCGATCCGTTATTGGTATCATTTACAATCAACTCTTAATAAAAATTCTTTGTTAATTAAATCATCTTGAAACTTTGTGATACATAGCACTACAGACAAGATTTCCTTTTTAACAGTTGAATAATTCTTTTGAGCAGAATTCCATATTCCTGAAGTAAAACAAACTAATTGTTCTGGAGATTCTAAAGAACTTCTTTGTTTCAGGATACCTCCATAACCTAAATAAGAAGATTCAGTTTCAACAATCGTGAAATCTTTAGGATTTGGAATACCTAAACAAGGGAGACTTTGGACTAATTTCTTGACTGTTATAACAGCTTGAGTCTGATCAGTTCCCCAAGGGACTGGATTCTTCTTGAGCCTTTTATATAAAGGTTCACAAACTTGTCTAACTTTAGGAATAAAATCAGCAACATAATTTAAACTGCCTAAAAACCTTTGTAATTGGGTTTTGTCAGTAATTTCATTAGGAAATTTTGAAGAGACCTCAATGGCTCTACAAATAGGTTTATAACTACCTTGATAAAGATCATGACCTAAAAACCTTATAGAGGTTTGAAAGAGTTTTATCTTTTTAGCACTAACTACTAAACCATTACTTTTAACAATCTTGAAGAAAGTATTAAGATGTTTAAAATGTGAATCAATATCATCAGAGAAGATAAGTACATCATCAATGTATACAATAGACATGTAACTATAATCATTAAAAATGCTATTTTAATTGTTATCCTAACTTTTCAATAGACATTAATGATCCTAATGTCATGGATTCTTTGACACTCAATGTCAAAACTAAAAATCTTAATAGCAAAGCCAATATTCGAGAGATAGCGATTATATACAGAGTATATTATCGGCTTATGTCTACTACTCTTGCACCAAAGACTCGAATTGAGAGCCAAAAGGGTGTAACAATGCTTATGGAGGCCAATCATGAGCATAGTTCAATATTCGTTACTAGATTGATCAATTGGAATGACATTCTGTCTAACGACGAATGGCATCTTGATGCTATCACTCAACCTTTTTCCTCTCACTCAGAGAGATCTCGCATTGAAAGGGTAATTCAATACCCTGATGGTTCAATAGATCTTGAATTCCATAGAAAATCTAATAATTTTATTTTTTAATAAATTATCGATTTCCTTTTTACAATAATCCATCATTTCATGATTCATTTGAATAGGTCTTGCCTTGGTAGTAATAGCTTGTTCATTAAATCCCTCAATATAAGCTAATTCAACAATATGCCTTTTTCTTTCCCAAAAAGCATTAGGAAAATCAGAGCAAATTTCTTCTTCAAATTTTTTGTGAAGATTGGATATTTTAGTAACCATCTCCGGGGTTTTTAAAATTTGCTCAATTTTTTTGATTTTAATATCTTCTTTAAGAAAATTAACATGCTGAGATAAAGAGTTTATTCTAAAAACCGTTTTTTCTCTGATAAAATTACTTTCATCTTGGGAAAGAGTTTTAACAAAAGGAAAATGTAATTCTTTTCCCAGAATGGAAGTAGTAATACCACTTAGGTTAGTGACAAAAGGTTTTATCTGAGTGATAAAAGGTATTCCAAGAATAATATCTTCATTAATATCTTCAGTAATAATGAAATCATTTGTTAAACAAACATTATTGTTACAAATATGAGCTTTAGAAAGCTTATAATTAATTTTGAGCAACTCACCAGTAGCAGAATATAATTTAGAAGTACTTTTTTCCAAATACTTAGTAGGAACAATACCTTTAACAATGCAATTTCTATCTGCACCACTGTCAAGTAAAGCAATTCTATTAATGACAAAATCTTTATTTACAACTATCTTAAAAGGAATGTGATGACTCTGTGGCCGAATAGAAGAGATGACAGTGATACCTGGACTGGATGTAGTCGCGATGTCAGGAGTAGGTGTGGCAGAAAGATTAATATTGAAAGGAGGATAATCTAAGTTATCCTTTTCAGGGATATCTTCTGTTTCTTCATCGAGATTTTGTTTGGCAATTTCTTTGAGGATTTTATCAGCAATGACATCAGTTTCGACTTTCCCAAGTCTGAATTTAATGTCTTTGATTTCCTCTTTAAGAATTTTGACTTCATGATGAAGATCAGAAATGGTAGGTTCGGCATTTCTTTCGAACCTATTCATGATTTGCTTCATGCTGAAAGGTTCAACCATAGTACGAGCTTTAGGCTTTTCCTTTTGGTTGAGAATAATATTCTTGAGTTCTATAAGATATTTTTTCCTAGCTTCTTCATTATCAATATGTTCAATAATGTCGAAGAGAGCTTCTTTAGAGTCATTGCTAAGGACTCTGACTTGAGGAATATCATCACAAACACAGAAAGCCTCTGTGCAGTTACAGTTTTTTCCCGATTGGCTAGAATCTGAATCATAGTCAACGTTGATGTTTTCTTCGTCGCTATATTCAGCATAATCATTTGAAGAATCGGATAAGGGTTCTTCAAGAATAGAAAAAAGTTTTTCTTTGGTTGCTTCGTCTATTTCAAGACTATTGATCCTCTTCTGTTTACCAGACCTGCATTCACTAGCTCTATGGCCAGATTTTCCACATGTCCAACATACATCCTCTTTGGATTTCTTAAATCCTTTATGCTTTCTTCTCCATTTGGAAGATTTTTTGTAATCCTTCTCAGTAGTTCTTCTAGACTTACTACGATGAGTTTTCTTGTTTTCCTTGTTTTCCTTCCTGATTTTTCTCGAAGGAGGTGTTAGAGAAACAAAACCGAAGTCTTGAAAAAAACTTCCTAATTCTTTTCTCGAAGAAGATTTTTCTCTTTTTAGTTGATGCTTCAACTTAATATCTGTACAAAGTTCTAATCCCACAGTGTTTATAACACTAATAAGATCTCCATAAGTCATTTGATCATAAGGAATTTTTCCATCATTCCTATCTTGTATTTTTGTTCTGACTTTGTCAGCAAAGAGGGGTGGAAGTCCACTCACAAATCTTTCTTTCCAAAAGTCTAAATGACAATCTGGTCTGATCATTACCTTTTGCATAAAATTATATTTATACCAGGTAAAATCATCTAACGAAGGACAATTGATATTGTTGAGGATTTGAAGACTTCTGTCTTGAAATAACTTAGGTTCTCCTATAAAGTGCTTTGCTATATGATATAGAAGTGTAGCACAAGCATCTTCTTTGACAACTTTTGTAGGAACTTCATCGGTTCCTTCCATTTTAATAACAATTTCAGTAGCTTGAGTATTGTAGATAATTCCTTTAGTTTCTTCAGAAACATAATTATCCCACCAATGTTTTAACATTCCAGTGAATCCTGCAACAATCATAGAAGAAGCTTCTCTATCAGAAGAGTTTCTTATTTTATAAGCTGTGATAGCTATTCCCATTTCATGGAGTTTGTTGTAAATCTGATGTTCTGCTAAACCATCAATATTCCATTCGGTTATGCTATTTCCTTCATGAGAGGAGGTAGAAAGGAAAGCATTTTCTTCATACTGGACATCAGGGAAAGAAGGTCTTTTATGATAGTTTTTTCGATTATGAAATCTATCGTTGGAGAGTTTTTGGACAATATTTTCCTTTATAGTAGAAAGTATTTTACCACTGGTGCTGGTAGAAGTTCTGAAAGCAGCTCTTTTATCAGATATAGAGAAATTGGCTAGTTTCTCATTAATTTTATCCAAAATATTGTCAGAAATATCAAAGGTATTTTTGAGCTTAGGATAATTTTCTCGTGAAAATTCATTGATTTTGAATATAGGGTTTGGGTCTATTTTCTGACTGCTGTTGGTAGAAGATAGAGGGACAGGCCTTCCTGAAAAAGAGGCTCTTTCTTTGGAATCTTCAATTTGTCTAGAAACGACATGAAGAATTTGATTAGTGTAATTATTCTGTTCTATAATCTTGTTAATATCAAGATTAGTAGCAATGACAGAAGGTTTTTCTACTGAGAGGATTTTAAAAGGGGAAGCTTTTATAATAGTTCCTTGAATAGGGATATTTATTCCTTCAAGAGGGGGAGTGATCTCTTCAATAACTTTGTTTGAAGTAGTATACCATTTGTTGATGATGACTTTAAGAGAATCCTTCTGATTTTCAATTTTTCCTGTCATCTCAAACCACTTAAAGAAGTCAATTTCGCAACCAATTCTTTTCATATCTATCATCCAAGAGTTTGCAAAATTCTCTCTTTCCTTGAGAGTGTAAATGTTCTTATACCAATCTCTGTTGATTTGGTTATCAGGATGAGTCCAAGATTTTTGCAAAATTTGAGGATCAGGAATAAAACTCTTTTCAGATTTGATCATTTTTAAATGATCAGGTATAAAATCCTTTGGATTTGGAGGAGGTTCCATTTCACTGGCTGTAGGACTACCAGGGATTTCTTGATAATAGACTTTAGGGACATTTCCCGAAAAATCCACACCAGTAACTTTTCCCTTGTCATTGTTTCTACGAACAATTTTTTCTTCATCTTCGTCATCCTCCGGGGTTTTTGAAGAAGAAGGCGGGTGAGGAGCAGTCCTCGAAGGAGCAGATGGCGAATAAGGAGCCATCTTTGTTGGGACAGACGAACAAGACGCTCTTCTAGAAGCAGTTCTAGATAAAGAATTCTCAAGGAATTTAAGATCTATTGATAATGAAGAAGCTAGGAAAAAATATCTTATAGAACTCAAGAATATTATTCTCAACCAAAAGGAAAAGAATATTTGCATATTGGTTTATTGGTTTGAAGAACACCTAATTTAGAAGAACACTTCTAAATTATATTCTGCTACTGGTGAGTTGCTCAAAATTAATTATAAGCTTTCTAAAGCTCATATTTGTAACAATAATGTTTGTTTAACAAATGATTTCATTATTACTGAAGATATTAATGAAGATATTATTCTTGGAATACCTTTTATCACTCAGATAAAACCAATAACGGATCGGCGGTAATCCTCCGAAGTTGTATTAGTAAAATACGACAAAATTTAACGAAAGATTAAAAGAGAGTTATAAAAACTTACAAGCTTTTATTTATATGAACATGAAAGGAGCTACAAGCGGAAGCATTAAAAACATTAAAGAGAGAGAGACAGAGGTTTTCAGTTTTGGGTAAAAAAGCTGATGCCTTCTAAAGAGAGAGAGTTCTTCCTTTTATAGAATAAGGAATTCTCTTTTACAATAGTTGATAAGACAATTCTTTTTGACTGTCGGCAGCTAGGTCTTTTGCTTTTAAATAAAGCATATGGGATTCCTTTTAGGAATAGTAAGACGTCTCTTTGAATAAAGCAATTCCGACCTTTGGTCTCTACTTTTTCCAAGAGTCATAATCCTATTCATAATCGGGGTCCACATATGACTGTGCGATTCCTTTGAGATCACACATGTCCCCGTTACTGCTTCCAGATGATGCTGCATCATTTATCAACTGCATTATCTGGGTTTCTGTATAATCTTCAAGATTATCCATGGCCTTTTTGAGCTTTGCCTTTAACTCTGCTTTGGATAATTTTGGGCTTGTATTACTGCTTGTTCCTGCAGTGAGATTGGGGGCTTTGATTCCTGCTGGCTTAGGAGTCCACCCATTGATCATAATTTCTTTAGCTAAGAAACGGATTTTTTCTATGTCAGCCTTGGTAAAATTCCAAGTAATGATATAGGATATTCTTTTTTGAATAAAAAATTTACAAAGTTTAATATTTTCCGAAAGAGTAGAAATCTCTTCTTTGTTCTGAAATTCATCAAACCTAACATGAAACTGTTGGGGAAAAATTTGTAAATTTCCTCCAAAGATGTTCCACCATTCATAGAACCATCTGGGAATAACTGCTTTTATTACCTGTGGACAATATTTAATAAACCAAGTATGCCTTGGTCTCAAATAGATAAAATTGAACCAGGCTGCTTTATAATCATGCCAATTATAGGTCTGAGGCCTATGCTGCATAGACAAAGATATCGGAGTATGCAAATGATTTGTAAACCATTCAAATGGAGATAAAATCCTTTTAATAGTAAATCTTGAATATCTTATGAACTCAGGATTTTGTTCATCTCTGTTGTGTTCAATCTCGATAGATTCTGTGTCTATCAGAATAGCTTCATAAAACTTTCTGGTCTTGTAAGAGCAATCTGTATCAACAAAATTGTTATCTGTGTAACAAGGTTTCAATAGAGTATCAATTCCAAGGCCTTCGTAATCCTTGTCAATGGCTAATAAAGGTAACATCTGAGTGGTTACAAACTCAAATTTTTCTTCTTTGACAGAAGGGATTTGCTTAGGAGCTGATAATTCTGGTTTGACGGCTTGAGCGAAGGATTCAGGAACCTTCATTTCATAACTGTTCTTAGTTTGTACAGAGGAGCTTGATGCTTCTTGAGTGAAAGGTCTATTAGGTAGAGGTCTATTAGGCCTCATGTGGATCAACTTTGTTGGGTTGGGAGGAGGTAATGCAGGCAATTTAGGATAGTCTGCCAAAAGAGTGAATTTATTATCAAAGACCGGTCTTTGTGGGGTTTTTGCCGGTGTTAAGGGTGGTAAGACGAATGGTTTCGCCATTTGTTTTCCTTCTTTAGAAGGAGGGTTAGGCTTGAAAGGCCTCATTTTTTCCCTGTAAAGATTCTCTTGTTAGAAAATCAGGTAAAGAGTTATTTTCTCCTTTTATAAAATCAATTTGAAAATCAAAGCTAGATAGTAGAGCTTGCCATCTAGCAAATATTTGTTTTGAAACCAGGTTTTTAACATCTTTTTGAAGAATTTCTTTAGCTGATTTACAATCAACTCTTAATAAAAATTCTTTGTTAATTAAATCATCTTGAAACTTTGTGATACATAGCACTATAGACAAGATTTCCTTTTTAACAGTTGAATAATTCTTTTGAGCAGAATTCCATATTCCTGAAGTAAAACGAACTAATTGTTCAGGAGATTCTAAAGAACTTCTTTGTTTCAGGATACCTCCATAACCTAAATCAGAAGCATCAGTTTCAACAATCATGAAATTTTTAGGATTTGGAATACCTAAACAAGGGAGACTTTGGACTAATTTCTTGACTGTTATAACAGCTTGAGTCTGATCAATTCCCCAAGGGACATGATTCTTCTTGAGCCTTTTATATAAAGGTTCGCAAACTTGTCTGACTTTAGGAATAAAATCAGCAACATAATTTAAACTGCCTAAAAACCTTTGTAATTGGGTTTTGTCAATAATTTCATTAGGAAATTTTGAAGAGAACTCAATGGCCCTACAAATAGGTTTATAACTGCCTTGATAAAGATCATGACCTAAAAACCTTATAGAGGTTTGAAAGAGTTTTATCTTTTTAGCACTAACTACTAAACCATTACTTTTAACAATCTTGAAGAAAGTATTAAGATGTTTAAAATGTGAATCAATATCATCAGAGAAGATAAGTACATCATCAATGTATACAATAGACATATAACTATAATCATTAAAAATGCTATTCATAATATTCTGAAATTCAGATGGAGCATTCTTAAGACCAGAGGGCATAACATTCCATTCATATTGTCCAAATGGAACATTGAAAGCGGTTTTATACTTATCTTTATCGGCGATTTGAATTTGCCAAAAACCCGATTTCATATCAAATTTACTATAGACATTAGCCTTATAAGTTCTTTTTAACAAATCTCTTTTGTTAGGTATCGGGTACCTAATCCATTTTAAAACAGAATTCAGAGGTTTATAATTTATAACAAGTCTAGGTGCTCCTCTTTCTTTTTCAGCACTATTGTTTACATAGAAAGCAGAGCAACTCCAAGGAGATTTAGAAAATCTAATAATTTTATTTTTTAATAAATTATCGATTTCCTTTTTACAATAATCCATCATTTCATGATTCATTTGAATAGGTCTTGCCTTGGTAGTAATAGCTTGTTCATTAAATCCCTCAATATAAGGTAATTCAACAATATGCCTTTTTCTTTCCCAAAAAGCATTAGGAAAATCAGAGCAAATTTCTTCTTCAATTTTTTTGTGAAGATTGGATATTTTAGTAACCATCTCCGGGGTTTTTAAAATTTGCTCAATTTTTTTTATTTTAATTTCTTCTTTAAGAAAATTAACATGCTGAGATAAAGAGTTTATTCTAAAAACCGTTTTTTCTCTGATAAAATTACTTTCATCTTGGGAAAGAGTTTTAACAAAAGGAAAATGTAATTCTTTTCCCAGAATGGAAGTAGTAATACCACTTAAATTAGTAATAAAAGGATTTATCTGAGTGATAAAAGGTATTCCAAGAATAATATCTTCATTAATATCTTCAGTAATAATGAAATCATTTGTTAAACAAACATTATTGTTACAAATATGAGCTTTAGAAAGCTTATAATTAATTTTGAGCAACTCACCAGTAGCATAATATAATTTAGAAGTACTTTTTTCCAAATACTTAGTAGGAACAATACCTTTAACAATGCAATTTCTATCTGCACCACTGTCAAGTAAAGCAATTCTATTAATGACAAAATCTTTATTTACAACTATTTTAACAGGAATGTGATGACTCTGTGGCCGAATAGAAGAGATGACAGTGATACCTGGACTGGATGTAGTCGCGATGTCAGGAGTAGGTGTGGCAGAAAGATTAATATTGAAAGGAGGTTAATCTAAGTTATCCTTTTCAGGGATATCTTCTGTTTCTTCATCGAGATTTTGTTTGGCAATTTCTTTGAGGATTTTATCAGCAATGACATCAGTTTCGACCTTCCCAAGTCTGAATTTAATGTCTTTGATTTCCTCTTTAAGAATTTTGACTTCATGATGAAGATCAGAAATGGTAGGTTCGGCATTTCTTTCGAACCTATTCATGATTTGCTTCATGCTGAAAGGTTCAACCATAGTACGAGCTTTAGGCTTTTCCTTTTGGTTGAGAATAATATTCTTGAGTTCTATAAGATATTTTTTCCTAGCTTCTTCATTATCAATATGTTCAATAATGTCGAAGAGAGCTTCTTTAGAGTCATTGCTAAGGACTCTGACTTGAGGAATATCATCACAAACAAAGAAAGCCTCTGTGCAGTTACAGTTTTTTCCCGATTGGCTAGAATCTGAATCATAGTCAACGTTGATGTTTTTTTCGTCGCTATATTCAGCAGAATCATTTGAAGAATCGGATAAGGGTTCTTCAAGAATAGAAAAAAGTTTTTCTTTGGTTGCTTCGTCTATTTCAAGACTGTTGATCCTCTTCTGTTTACCAGACCTGCATTCACTAGCTCTATGGCCAGATTTTCCACATGTCCAACATACATCCTCTTTGGATTTCTTAAATCCTTTATGCTTTCTTGTCCTTTTGGAAGATTTTTTGTAATCCTTCTCAGTAGTTCTTCTAGACTTACTACGATGAGTTTTCTTGTTTTCCTTCCTGATTTTTCTCGAAGGAGGTGTTAGAGAAACAAAACCGAAGTCTTGACAAAAACTTCCTAATTCTTTTCTCGAAGAAGATTTTTCTCTTTTTAGTTGATGCTTCAACTTAATATCTGTACAAAGTTCTAATCCCACAGTGTTTATAACACTAATAAGATCTCCATAAGTCATTTGATCATAAGGAATTTTTCCATCATTCCTATCTTGTATTTTGGTTCTGACTTTGTCAGCAAAGAGGGGTGGAAGTCCACTCACAAATCTTTCTTTCCAAAAGTCTAAATGACAATCTGGTCTGATCATTACCTTTTGCATAAAATTATATTTATACAAGGTAAAATCATCTAACGAAGGACAATTGATATTGTTGAGGATTTGAAGACTTCTGTCTTGAAATAACTTAGGTTCTCCTATAAAGTGCTTTGCTATATGATATAGAAGTGTAGCACAAGCATCTTCTTTGACAACTTCTGTAGGAACTTCATCGGTTCCTTCCATTTTAATAACAATTTCAGTAGCTTGAGTATTGTAGATAATTCCTTTAGTTTCTTCAGAAACATAATTATCCCACCAATGTTTTAACATTCCAGTGAATCCTGCAACAATCATAGAAGAAGCTTCTCTATCAGAAGAGTTTCTTATTTTATAAGCTGTGATAGCTATTCCCATTTCATGGAGTTTGTTGTAAATCTGATGTTCTGCTAAACCATCAATATTCCATTCGGTTATGCTATTTCCTTCATGAGAGGAGGTAGAAAGGAAAGCATTTTCTTCATACTGGACATCAGGGAAAGAAGGTCTTTTATGATAGTTTTTTCGATTATGAAATCTATCGTTGGAGAGTTTTTGGACAATATTTTCCTTTATAGTAGAAAGTATTTTACCACTGGTGCTGGTAGAAGTTCTGAAAGCAGCTCTTTTATCAGATATAGAGAAATTGGCTAGTTTCTCATTAATTTTATCCAAAATATTGTCAGAAATATCAAAGGTATTTTTGAGCTTAGGATAATTTTCT
The DNA here is from genome assembly GCA_018342035.1 of Solanum appendiculatum. NCBI lineage: Eukaryota > Viridiplantae > Streptophyta > Magnoliopsida > Solanales > Solanaceae > Solanum > Solanum appendiculatum. The sequence goes on from JAGDQO010002078.1 coordinate 16,612, forward strand.
CGTGAAAATTCATTGATTTTGAATATAGGGTTTTGGTCTATTTTCTGACTGCTGTTGGTAGAAGATAGAGGGACAGGCCTTCCTGAAAAAGAGGCTCTTTCTTTGGAATCTTCAATTTGTCTAGAAACGACATGAATAATTTGATTAGTGTAATTATTCTGTTCTATAATCTTGTTAATATCAAGATTAGTAGCAATGACAGAAGGTTTTTCTACTGAGAGGATTTTAAAAGGGGAAGCTTTTATAATAGTTCCTTGAATAGGGATATTTATTCCTTCAAGAGGGGGAGTGATCTCTTCAATAACTTTGTTTGAAGTAGTATACCATTTGTTGATGATGACTTTAAGAGAATCCTTCTGATTTTCAATTTTTCCTGTCATCTCAAACACTTAAAGAAGTCAATTTCGCAACCAATTCTTTTCATATCTATCATCCAAGAGTTTGCAAAATTCTCTCTTTCCTTGAGAGTGTAAATGTTCTTATACCAATCTCTGTTGATTTGGTTATCAGGATGAGTCCAAGATTTTTGCAAAATTTGAGGATCAGGAATAAAACTCTTTTCAGATTTGATCATTTTTAAATGATCAGGTATAAAATCCTTTGGATTTGGAGGAGGTTCCATTTCACTGGCTGTAGGACTACCAGGGATTTCTTGATAATAGACTTTAGGGACATTTCCCGAAAAATCCACACCAGTAACTTTTCCCTTGTCATTGTTTCTACGAACAATTTTTTCTTCATCTTCGTCATCCTCCGGGGTTTTTGAAGAAGAAGGCGGGTGAGGAGCAGTCCTCGAAGGAGCAGATGGCGAATAAGGAGCCATCTTTGTTGGGACAGACGAACAAGACGCTCTTCTAGAAGCAGTTCTAGATAAAGAATTCTCAAGGAATTTAAGATCTATTGAACCATCAGGGTATTGAATTACCCTTTCAATGCGAGATCTCTCTGAGTGAGAGGAAAAAGGTTGAGTGATAGCATCAAAATGCCATTCGTCGTTAGACAGAATGTCATTCCAATTGATCAATCTAGGAACGAATATTGAACTATGCTCATGATTGGCCTCCATAAGCATTGTTACACCCTTTTGGCTCTCAATTCGAGCCTTTGGTGCAAGAGTAGTAGACATAAGCCGATAATATACTCTGTAGATAATCGCTATATCTCGAGTATTGGCTTTGCTATTAAGATTTTTAGTTTTGACATTGAGTGTCAAAGAATCCATGACATTAGGATCATTAATGTCTATTGAAAAGTTAGGATAACAATTAAAATAAACCGGACCATCGGCTAGACTACTTTGAAGAACCAATATACAAGCGGAAGCATTAAAAACTTTAAAGAGAGAGAGAGAGAGGTTTTCAGTTTTGGGTAAAAAAGCTGATGCCTTCTAAAGAGAGAGAGTTCTTCCTTTTATAGAATAAGGAATTCTCTTTTACAATAGTTGATAAGACAATTCTTTTTGACTGTCGGCAGCTGGGTCCTTTGCTTTTAAATAAAGCATATGGGATTCCTTTTAGGAATAGTAAGACGTCTCTTTGAATAAAGCAATTCCGACCTTTGGTCTCTGCTTTTTCCAAGAGTCATAATCCTATTCATAATCGGGGTCCACATATGACTGTGCGATTCCTTTGAGATCACACATGTCCCCGTTACTGCTTCCAGATGATGCTGCATCATTTATCAACTGCATTATCTGGGTTTCTGTATAATCTTCAAGATTATCCATGGCCTTTTTGAGCTTTGCCTTTAACTCTGCTTTGGATAATTTTGGGCTTGTATTACTGCTTGTTCCTGCAGTGAGATTGGGGGCTTTGATTCCTGCTGGCTTAGGAGTCCACCCTTTGATCATAATTTCTTTAGCTAAGAAACGGATTTTTTCTATGTCAACCTTGGTAAAATTCCAAGTAATGATATAGGATATTCTTTTTTGAATAAAAAATTTACAAAGTTTAATATTTTCCGAAAGAGTAGAAATCTCTTCTTTGTTCTGAAATTCATCAAACCTAACATGAAACTGTTGGGGCAAAATTTGTAAATTTCCTCCAAAGATGTTCCACCATTCATAGAACCATCTGGGAATAACTGCTTTTATTACCTGTGGACAATATTTAATAAACCAAGTATGCCTTGGTCTTAAATAGATAAAATTGAACCAGGCTGCTTTATAATCATGCCAATTATAGGTCTGAGGCCTATGCTGCATAGACAAAGATATCGGAGTATGCAAATGATTTGTAAACCATTCAAATGGAGATAAAATCCTTTTAATAGTAAATCTTGAATATCTTATGAACTCAGGATTTTGTTCATCTCTGTTGTGTTCAATCTCGATAGATTCTGTCTCTATCAGAATAGCTTCATAAAACTTTCTGGTCTTGTAAGAGCAATCTGTATCAAAAAAATTGTTATCTGTGTAACAAGGTTTCAATAGAGTATCAATTCCAAGGCTTTCGTAATCCTTGTCAATGGCTAATAAAGGTAACATCTGAGTGGTTACAAACTCAAATTTTTCTTCTTTGACAGAAGGGATTTGCTTAGGAGCTGATAATTCTGGTTTGACGGCTTGAGCGAAGGATTCAGGAACCTTCATTTCATAACTGTTCTTAGTTTGTACAGAGGAGCTTGATGCTTCTTGAGTGAAAGGTCTATTAGGTAGAGGTCTATTAGGCTCATGTGGATCAACTTTGTTGGGTTGGGAGGAGGTAATGCAGGCAATTTAGGATAGTCTGCCAAAAGAGTGAATTTATTATCAAAGACCGGTCTTTGTGGGGTTTTTGCCGGTGTTAAGGGTGGTAAGACGAATGGTTTCGCCATTTGTTTTCCTTCTTTAGAAGGAGGGTTAGGCTTGAAAGGCCTCATTTTTTCCCTGTAAAAATTCTCTTGTTAGAAAATCAGGTAAAGAGTTATTTTCTCCTTTTATAAAATCAATTTGAAAATCAAAGCTAGATAGTAGAGCTTGCCATCTAGCAAATATTTGTTTTGAAACCAGGTTTTTAACATCTTTTTGAAGAATTTCTTTAGCTGATTTACAATCAACTCTTAATAAAAATTCTTTGTTAATTAAATCATCTTGAAACTTTGTGATACATAGCACTATAGACAAGATTTCCTTTTTAACAGTTGAATAATTCTTTTGAGCAGAATTCCATATTCCTGAAGTAAAACGAACTAATTGTTCAGGAGATTCTAAAGAACTTCTTTGTTTCAGGATACCTCCATAACCTAAATCAGAAGCATCAGTTTCAACAATCATGAAATTTTTAGGATTTGGAATACCTAAACAAGGGAGACTTTGGACTAATTTCTTGACTGTTATAACAGCTTGAGTCTGATCAATTCCCCAAGGGACATGATTCTTCTTGAGCCTTTTATATAAAGGTTCGCAAACTTGTCTGACTTTAGGAATAAAATCAGCAACATAATTTAAACTGCCTAAAAACCTTTGTAATTGGGTTTTGTCAATAATTTCATTAGGAAATTTTGAAGAGAACTCAATGGCCCTACAAATAGGTTTATAACTGCCTTGATAAAGATCATGACCTAAAAACCTTATAGAGGTTTGAAAGAGTTTTATCTTTTTAGCACTAACTACTAAACCATTACTTTTAACAATCTTGAAGAAAGTATTAAGATGTTTAAAATGTGAATCAATATCATCAGAGAAGATAAGTACATCATCAATGTATACAATAGACATATAACTATAATCATTAAAAATGCTATTCATAATATTCTGAAATTCAGATGGAGCATTCTTAAGACCAGAGGGCATAACATTCCATTCATATTGTCCAAATGGAACATTGAAAGCGGTTTTATACTTATCTTTATCGGCGATTTGAATTTGCCAAAAACCCGATTTCATATCAAACTTACTATAGACATTAGCCTTATAAGTTCTTTTTAACAAATCTCTTTTGTTAGGTATCGGGTACCTAATCCATTTTAAAACAGAATTCAGAGGTTTATAATTTATAACAAGTCTAGGTGCTCCTCTTTCTTTTTCAGCACTATTGTTTACATAGAAAGCAGAGCAAATCCAAGGAGATTTAGAAAATCTAATAATTTTATTTTTTAATAAATTATCGATTTCCTTTTTACAATAATCCATCATTTCATGATTCATTTGAATAGGTCTTGCCTTGGTAGTAATAGCTTGTTCATTAAATCCCTCAATATAAGGTAATTCAACAATATGCCTTTTTCTTTCCCAAAAAGCATTAGGAAAATCAGAGCAAATTTCTTCTTCAAATTTTTTGTGAAGATTGGATATTTTAGTAACCATCTCAAAGAAATTTCCAAACAAAATCTCGATGAAGAAACAGAAGATATCCCTGAAAAGGATAACTTAGATTATCCTCCTTTCAATATTAATCTTTCTGCCACACCTACTCATGACATCGCGACCTTAAGGACTTATAGACAAAATCATATTAACAATAAACAGATAATTTAAGCATGATAAACCAAAATAATATAATAATATGCAAAGAAAAATTATAGATCTAGATCTTAGTTTCTAAGGGAGGTTATCTTGGTTTTACATCTGTTCTTTCTCTAGAGTTATCTTGGCTACGGGATCACCATACAAGGTCTAAACGCTCTCCTAGCTTGACGACCTATTCATTTCGGCTAGCCAACGTATGAACCGGGTATTATTCGGTTACCTCACACACTTAGAGAAGAATGAACACCTCACACCAATTATAGAAACAAGATTAAGAACATAATATTAAAAAGCATATCAAAATATTAAAATAGTTTTAATCAAAGCTTTAAATAATCAGTTCATAAATTAATATAAATTTTGTCATGCCCCAGACAGTATCTTTTAATTATGGAAAACAATCAACATATATTAAACAGTGTTAACCTATCCTCTCAAGCAACTAAGATTGCTAAACTTGAAAATGATCTTCAAAACTGGAATATACCAGAAGAACCTTTTAAAGCTATTTATCATTTAGGTAAATTTAATTTATTTGTTAATCACAATATTAAAACTTGTGAATCAACTGTTGCTATTAATAATTCTCTTGAAATTATTCGCTTGTTAAATGCTAACGATATTAATCGTTATAAAAATAAATTCAATTATTTGCATATTGGTTTAGTGCAAGTTGTTGTTAAGCCCCTGTTCAGGAAAGGCTTAGATATTCCTATTTGTGTCCTCCTTAGAGATGACAGATTTCTTAATTTTGATGATTTGCTGTTAGGTGTTCTTCAAAGTAATCTAGCCGATGGTCCGGTTTATTTTAATTGTTATCCTAACTTTTCAATAGACATTAATGATCCTAATGTCATGGATTCTTTGACACTCAATGTCAAAACTAAAAATCTTAATAGCAAAGCCAATACTCGAGAAATAGCGATTATTTACAGAGTATATTATCGGCTTATGTCTACTACTCTTGCACCAAAGGCTAGAATTGAGAGCCAAAAGGGTGTAACAATGCTCATGGAGGCCAATCATGAGCATAGTTCAATATTCGTTCCTAGATTGATCAATTGGAATGACATTCTGTCTAACGACGAATGGCATTTTGATGCTATCACTCAACCTTTTTCCTCTCACTCAGAGAGATCTCGCATTGAAAGGGTAATTCAATACCCTGATGGTTCAATAGATCTTAAATTCCTTGAGAATTCTTTATCTAGAACTGCTTCTAGAAGAGCGTCTTGTTTGTCTGTCCCAACAAAGATGGCTCCTTATTCGCCATCTGCTCCTTCGAGGACTGCTCCTCACCCGCCTTCTTCTTCAAAAACCCCGGAGGATGACGAAGATGAAGAAAAAATTGTTCGTAGAAACAATGACAAGGGAAAAGTTACTGGTGTGGATTTTTCGGGAAATGTCCCTAAAGTCTATTATCAAGAAATCCCTGGTAGTCCTACAGCCAGTGAAATGGAACCTCCTCCAAATCCAAAGGATTTTATACCTGATCATTTAAAAATGATCAAATCTGAAAAGAGTTTTATTCCTGATCCTCAAATTTTGCAAAAATCTTGGACTCACCCTGATAACCAAATCAACAGAGATTGGTATAAGAACATTTACACTCTCAAGGAAAGAGAGAATTTTGCAAACTCTTGGATGATAGATATGAAAAGAATTGGTTGCGAAATTGACTTCTTTAAGTGGTTTGAGATGACAGGAAAAATTGAAAATCAGAAGGATTCTCTTAAAGTCATCATCAACAAATGGTATACTACTTCAAACAAAGTTATTGAAGAGATCACTCCCCCTCTTGAAGGAATAAATATCCCTATTCAAGGAACTATTATAAAAGCTTCCCCTTTTAAAATCCTCTCAGTAGAAAAACCTTCTGTCATTGCTACTAATCTTGATATTAACAAGATTATAGAACAGAATAATTACACTAATCAAATTCTTCATGTCGTTTCTAGACAAATTGAAGATTCCAAAGAAAGAGCCTCTTTTTCAGGAAGGCCTGTCCCTCTATCTTCTACCAACAGCAGTCAGAAAATAGACCCAAACCCTATATTCAAAATCAATGAATTTTCCAGAGAAAATTATCCTAAGCTCAAAAATACCTTTGATATTTCTGACAATATTTTGGATAAAATTAATGAGAAACTAGCCAATTTCTCTATATCTGATAAAAGAGCTGCTTTCAGAACTTCTACCAGCACCAGTGGTAAAATACTTTCTACTATAAAGGAAAATATTGTCCAAAAACTCTCCAACGATAGATTTCATAATCGAAAAAACTATCATAAAAGACCTTCTTTCCCTGATGTCCAGTATGAAGAAAATGCTTTCCTTTCTACCTCCTCTCATGAAGGAAATAGCATAACCGAATGGAATATTGATGGTTTAGCAGAACATCAGATTTACAACAAACTCCATGAAATGGGAATAGCTATTACAGCTTATAAAATAAGAAACTCTTCTGACAGAGAAGCTTCTTCTATGATTGTTGCAGGATTCACTGGAATGTTAAAACATTGGTGGGATAATTATGTTTCTGAAGAAACTAAAGGAATTATCTACAATACTCAAGCTACTGAAATTGTTATTAAAATGGAAGGAACCGATGAAGTTCCTACAGAAGTTGTCAAAGAAGATGCTTGTGCTACACTTCTATATCATATAGCAAAGCACTTTATAGGAGAACCTAAGTTATTTCAAGACAGAAGTCTTCAAATCCTCAACAATATCAATTGTCCTTCGTTAGATGATTTTACCTGGTATAAATATAATTTTATGCAAAAGGTAATGATCAGACCAGATTGTCATTTAGACTTTTGGAAAGAAAGATTTGTGAGTGGACTTCCACCCCTCTTTGCTGACAAAGTCAGAACAAAAATACAAGATAGGAATGATGGAAAAATTCCTTATGATCAAATGACTTATGGAGATCTTATTAGTGTTATAAACACTGTGGGATTAGAACTTTGTACAGATATTAAGTTGAAGCATCAACTAAAAAGAGAAAAATCTTCTTCGAGAAAAGAATTAGGAAGTTTTTGTCAAGACTTCGGTTTTGTTTCTCTAACACCTCCTTCGAGAAAAATCAGGAAGGAAAACAAAAAATCTTCCAAAAGGAGAAGAAAGCATAAAGGATTTAAGAAATCCAAAGACGATGTATGTTGGACATGTGGAAAATCTGGCCATAGAGCTAGTGAATGCAGGTCTGGTAAACAGAAGAGGATCAACAGTCTTGAAATAGACGAAGCAACCAAAGAAAAACTTTTTCTATTCTTGAAGAACCCTTATCTGATTCTTCAAATGATTCTGCTGAATATAGCGACGAAGAAAACATCAACATTGACTATGATTCAGATTCTAGCCAATCGGGAAAAAACTGTAACTGCACAGAGGCTTTCTGTGTTTGTGAAGATATTCCTCAAGTCAGAGTCCTTAGCAATGACTCTAAAGAAGCTCTCTTCGACATTATTGAACATATTGATAATGAAGAAGCTAGGAAAAAATATCTTATAGAACTCAAGAATATTATTCTCAACCAAAAGGAAAAGCCTAAAGCTCGTACTATGGTTGAACCTTTCAGCATGAAGCAAATCATGAATAGGTTCGAAAGAAATGCCGAACCTACCATTTCTGATCTTCATCATGAAGTCAAAATTCTTAAAGAGGAAATCAAAGACATTAAATTCAGACTTGGGAAGGTCGAAACTGATGTCATTGCTGATAAAATCCTCAAAGAAATTGCCAAACAAAATCTCGATGAAGAAACAGAAGATATCCCTGAAAAGGATAACTTAGATTATCCTCCTTTCAATATTAATCTTTCTGCCACACCTACTCCTGACATCGCGACTACATCCAGTCCAGGTATCACTTTCATCTCTTCTATTCGGCCACAGAGTCATCACATTCCTTTTAAAATAGTTGTAAATAAAGATTTTGTCATTAATAGAATTGCTTTACTTGACAGTGGTGCAGATAGAAATTGCATTGTTAAAGGTATTGTTCCTACTAAGTATTTGGAAAAAAGTACTTCTAAATTATATTCTGCTACTGGTGAGTTGCTCAAAATTAATTATAAGCTTTCTAAAGCTCATATTTGTAACAATAATGTTTGTTTAACAAATGATTTCATTATTACTGAAGATATTAATGAAGATATTATTCTTGGAATACCTTTTATCACTCAGATAAAACCTTTTGTCACTAACCTAAGTGGTATTACTACTTCCATTCTGGGAAAAGAATTACATTTTCCTTTTGTTAAAACTCTTTCCCAAGATGAAAGTAATTTTATCAGAGAAAAAACGGTTTTTAGAATAAACTCTTTATCTCAGCATGTTAATTTTCTTAAAGAAGATATTAAAATCAAAAAAATTGAGCAAATTTTAAAAACCCCGGAGATGGTTACTAAAATATCCAATCTTCACAAAAAATTTGAAGAAGAAATTTGCTCTGATTTTCCTAATGCTTTTTGGGAAAGAAAAAGGCATATTGTTGAATTAGCTTATATTGAGGGATTTAATGAACAAGCTATTACTACCAAGGCAAGACCTATTCAAATGAATCATGAAATGATGGATTATTGTAAAAAGGAAATCGATAATTTATTAAAAAATAAAATTATTAGATTTTCTATGGAATTCAAGATCTATTGAACCATCAGGGTATTGAATTACCCTTTCAATGCGAGATCTCTCTGAGTGAGAGGAAAAAGGTTGAGTGATAGCATCAAGATGCCATTCGTCGTTAGACAGAATGTCATTCCAATTGATCAATCTAGTAACGAATATTGAACTATGCTCATGATTGGCCTCCATAAGCATTGTTACACCCTTTTGGCTCTCAATTCGAGTCTTTGGTGCAAGAGTAGTAGACATAAGCCGATAATATACTCTGTATATAATCGCTATCTCTCGAATATTGGCTTTGCTATTAAGATTTTTAGTTTTGACATTGAGTGTCAAAGAATCCATGACATTAGGATCATTAATGTCTATTGAAAAGTTAGGATAACAATTAAAATAGCATTTTTAATGATTATAGTTACATGTCTATTGTATACATTGATGATGTACTTATCTTCTCTGATGATATTGATTCACATTTTAAACATCTTAATACTTTCTTCAAGATTGTTAAAAGTAATGGTTTAGTAGTTAGTGCTAAAAAGATAAAACTCTTTCAAACCTCTATAAGGTTTTTAGGTCATGATCTTTATCAAGGCAGTTATAAACCTATTTGTAGGGCCATTGAGTTCTCTTCAAAATTTCCTAATGAAATTATTGACAAAACCCAATTACAAAGGTTTTTAGGCAGTTTAAATTATGTTGCTGATTTTATTCCTAAAGTCAGACAAGTTTGCGAACCTTTATATAAAAGGCTCAAGAAGAATCCTGTCCCTTGGGGAATTGATCAGACTCAAGCTGTTATAACAGTCAAGAAATTAGTCCAAAGTCTCCCTTGTTTAGGTATTCCAAATCCTAAAAATTTCATGATTGTTGAAACTGATGCTTCTGATTTAGGTTATGGAGGTATCCTAAAACAAAGAAGTCCTTTAGAATCTCCTGAACAATTAGTTCGTTTTACTTCAGGAATATGGAATTCTGCTCAAAAGAATTATTCAACTGTTAAAAAGGAAATCTTGTCTATAGTGCTATGTATCACAAAGTTTCAAGATGATTTAATTAACAAAGAATTTTTATTAAGAGTTGATTGTAAATCAGCTAAAGAAATTCTTCAAAAAGATGTTAAAAACCTGGTTTCAAAACAAATATTTGCTAGATGGCAAGCTCTACTATCTAGCTTTGATTTTCAAATTGATTTTATAAAAGGAGAAAATAACTCTTTACCTGATTTTCTAACAAGAGAATTTTTACAGGGAAAAAATGAGGCCTTTCAAGCCTAACCCTCCTTCTAAAGAAGGAAAACAAATGGCGAAACCATTCGTCTTACCACCCTTAACACCGGCAAAAACCCCACAAAGACCGGTCTTTGATAATAAATTCACTCTTTTGGCAGACTATCCTAAATTGCCTGCATTACCTCCTCCCAACCCAACAAAGTTGATCCACATGAGGCCTAATAGACCTCTACCTAATAGACCTTTCACTCAAGAAGCATCAAGCTCCTCTGTACAAACTAAGAACAGTTATGAAATGAAGGTTCCTGAATCCTTCGCTCAAGCCGTCAAACCAGAATTATCAGCTCCTAAGCAAATCCCTTCTGTCAAAGAAGAAAAATTTGAGTTTGTAACCACTCAGATGTTACCTTTATTAGCCATTGACAAGGATTACGAAAGCCTTGGAATTGATACTCTATTGAAACCTTGTTACACAGATAACAATTTTGCTGATACAGATTGCTCTTACAAGACCAGAAAGTTTTATGAAGCTATTCTGATAGACACAGAATCTATCGAGATTGAACACAACAGAGATGAACAAAATCCTGAGTTCATAAGATATTCAAGATTTACTATTAAAAGGATTTTATCTCCATTTGAATGGTTTACAAATCATTTGCATACTCCGATATCTTTGTCTATGCAGCATAGGCCTCAGACCTATAATTGGCATGATTATAAAGCAGCCTGGTTCAATTTTATCTATTTAAGACCAAGGCATACTTGGTTTATTAAATATTGTCCACAGGTAATAAAAGCAGTTATTCCCAGATGGTTCTATGAATGGTGGAACATCTTTGGACGAAATTTACAAATTTTGCCCCAACAGTTTCATGTTAGGTTTGATGAATTTCAGAACAAAGAAGAGATTTCTACTCTTTCGGAAAATATTAAACTTTGTAAATTTTTTATTCAAAAAAGAATATCCTATATCATTACTTGGAATTTTACCAAGGTTGACATAGAAAAAATCTGTTTCTTAGCTAAAGAAATTATGATCAAAGGGTGGACTCCTAAGCCAGCAGGAATCAAAGCCCCCAATCTCACTGCAGGAACAAGCAGTAATACAAGCCAAAAATTATCCAAAGCAGAGTTAAAGGCAAAGCACAAAAAGGCCATGAATAATCTTGAAGATTATACAGAAACTCAGATAATGTAATTGATAAATGATGCAGCATCATCTGGAACCAGTAACGGGGACATGATCGCATCCATGTTTCTTACCACGGTAAATTCTATTAAACACCTCCTTCTTCCGAACGCCCTAGCCTGCCACCCACCGACCTAGCCTCTCCGAATCGACGCATGACGCAGATTGTCACGCTCATCTTAATCGCCCTCGTCACCTGTCTCAACGACGTCTCGATCTGAATGTCGTTTCCGCAAAAAGAAATATACATAACAAAATACGCGACCGAATTTCGACAAAAAAGAGGGATGCAACACGAGGACTTCCCAGGGGGTCACCCAACCTAGTACTACTCTCGCCCAAGCACGCTTAACTTCGGAGTTCTGATGGGATCCGGTGCGTTAGTGCTGGTATGATCGCATCCATGTTTCCTACCACTGTAAATTCTATTAAACACCTCCTTCTTCCGAACGCCCTAGCCTGCCCCCCACCGACCTAGCCTCCCCGAACCGACGCATGACGCAGATTGTCACGCTCATCTTAATCACCCCCGTCACCTGTCTTAACGACGTCTCGATCCGAATGTCGTTTCCGCAAAAAGAAATATACATTACAAAATACTCGATCGAATTTCGACAAAAAAGAGGGATGCAACATAAGGACTTCCCAGGGGGTCACCCATCCTAGTACTACTCTCGCCCAAGCACGCTTAACTTCAAAGTTCTGATGGGATCCGGTGCGTTATTGCTGGTATGATCGCATCCATCTTTCCTACCACTGTAAATTCTATTAAACACCTCCTTCTTCCGAACGCCCTAGCCTGCCCCCCACCGACCTAGACTCCCCGAACCGACGCATGACGGAGATTGTCACGCTCATCTTAATCGCCCCCGTCACCTGCCTTAACGACGTCTCGATCCGAATGTCGTTTCCGCTAAAAGAAATATACATTACAAAATACTCGATAGAATTTCGACAAAAAAGAGGGATACAACAAAAGGACTTCCCAGGGGGTCACCCATCCTAGTACTACTCTCGCCCAAGAACGCTTAACTTCGGAGTTCTGATGGGATCCAGTGCGTTAGTGATGGTATGATCGCATCGATCTTTCCTACCACTGTAAATTCTATTAAACACCTCATTCCTCCGAACGCCCTTGCCTGCCACCCAACGACCTAGCCTCCCCGAACCGACGCATGACGCCGATTGTCACGCCCATCTTTATCGTCCCCGTCACCTGTCTTAACGACTTCTCGATCCGAATGTCGTTTCCGCAATAAGAAATATACATTACAAAATACGCGACCGAATTTCGACAAAAAGGAGGGACGCAACACGAGGACTTCCCAGAGGGTCACCCATCCTAGTACTACTCTAACCTAAGCACGCTTAACTTCGGAGTACTGATGGGATCCGGTGCATTAGTGCTTGTATGATCGCATCCATGTTCTTTACCACTGTAAATTCTATTAAACAGCTCCTTCCTCCGAACGCCCTAGCCTTCTACCCACCGACCTAGCCTCCCCGAACCGACGCATGACACCGATTGTCACGCCAATCTGAATCGCCCCCGTCACCTATCTTAACGACGTCTCGATCTGAATGTCATTTTCGCAAAAAGAAATATACATTACAAAATACGCGACCGAATTTCGACAAAAAAGAGGGATGCAACACGAGGACTTCCCAGGGGGTCACCCATCCTAGTACTACTCTCACCCAAACACGCTTAACTTCGGAGTTCTGATGGGATCCGGTGCGTTATTGCTGGTATGATCGCATCCATATTTCCTACCACTATAAATTCTATTAAACACCTCCTTCTTCCGAACGCCCTAGCCTGCCCCTAAACGACCTAGCCTCCCCGAACCGACGCATGACGCAGATTGTCACGCTCATCTTAATCGCCCCCGTCGCCTGTCTTAACGACGTCTCGATCCGAATGTCGTTTCCGCAAAAATAAATATACATTACAAAATACTCGATCGAATTTCGACAAAAAAGAGGGATGCAACAAGAGGACTTCCCAGGGGGTCACCCATTCTAGTACTACTCTCGCCCACGCACGCTTAACTTCGGAGTTCTGATGGAATCCGGTACGTTAGTGCTGGTATGATTGTATCCATCTTTACTACCACTGTAAATTCTATTAAACACCTCCTTCCTCCGAACGCCCTAGCCTTCCCCCCAACGACCTAGCCTCCCCGAACCGACGCATGACGCCGATTGTCACGCCCATCTTAATCGCCCCCGTCACCTGTCTTAACGACGTCTCGATCCGAATGTC